>PVJS01040205.1:17500-18545 GCA_004027185.1 Glis glis | reverse complement strand
GAGAGAGCTGAGGCTGGCCGCGAACCCGGATCCTCCAGTCTCTGCCTCCCAAAGTACTGGGATTACAAGCGTGCACCACCACGCCCGGCTCCCCAAACTTTTAAAGCGATAAAATAGCATGCCATTTTACCACATAAACATGTAATAAGGGATATTGACAGATGATGGTAAGCAGATGCCTAGATGAAGAAGGAGGAGGGTATTTACTATGGTAACTCTCCGACATTTGCTTGACTTTACAGTTTGACTTTCATTACTCACCCATAATACTGAGTTACAAATTTGCCAGGGTGATTCAGCAGGTCAATTGCCTCGTGACAGGATGAACAGCTCTTTAGACAGAAGGTTTTAAACCACTGATTACCTATTCATTCTATTTCGGGATAATATTATATTCTTTTAACCTCCTGTGCTATCCATGTTACACTCTATGTGCAGAGGTTACCAGAATCTTAAAACCTGAAACAAAACAAAATAAACAATAATTACCTTATACTACAGATGAGAAAACTTGGGCCAGAAGTTTGTCACACATCCACATCACAGAAGTAGTTAGCAGCAAAGCTGAAATTCCAATCCAATCATCTTGCCCCCAATTTCTATATCTTCTCTGCTTCCAGCTACCCTTCAGTTTTTGTACACACCACCAGTAATCTGTGTGACTTGGGGATTCTGGAAATGGCTCCATTCACTAGAGATTAGATTTCTTCTTTGCTATAGAGTCTGCTGTCTTTTAAAATGAAAATACCTTAGAGCTGGGCGTGGTGGCGCACGCTTGTAATCCCAGTACTTGGGAGGCTGAGACCGGTGGATCTGGGTTCGCGGCCAGCCTCAGCTACTTAGTGAGGCCCTCCGCAACTTAGTGAGACCCTGTTTCAAAAAAAGAATAAAAAATAGGGCTGGGGGTATAGCTCGGAGGTAGAATGCCTCTGGGTTCAATCCCCAGTACTGCAAGGAAAAAAAAAAGAAAATACCTTTAGGAGGTAAAAATGATAATATCTTATAGCACTTTGTAAAGGAATTTCCATATGTTTTGAGATCGGTA
>PVJS01040205.1:0-12500 GCA_004027185.1 Glis glis | reverse complement strand
TGGCTTCACTATATTTTATTGGTTTTTTTTTTTGGTGCTGGGGATTGAATCCAGGTGCATTCTACCTCTGAGTTTCACCTCAGCCCTCTTTTATTTTTTTAATTTGGAAACAGGGTCTTGCTAAGTTACCGACAGTCTCACTTAAGTTGCTGAGGCTGGCCTCGAACCTGCGATCCTCCTATCCAGCCTCCCAAGTTAGGGATTACAGGCGTGCGCCACCACTCCCGGCTAGCTTATTGTTAAATCAGCCAGTAAATTACTTTCTTCAAATCATATAAGTAACTAGCAGGATCGATTCTTTGCCTTACACATTTTTCTTTTTTTTTTTTTTTGGCGGTACTGGGGATTGAACCCAGGGACATTCTACCTCCGAACTACACCCCCAGTCCTATTTTTCATTCTTTATTTTGAAACAGGGTCTCACTAAGTTGCAGAGGACCTTACTAAGTAGCTGAGGCTGGCTGCGAACCCAGATCCTCCGGTCTCAGTCTCCCAAGTACTGGGATTACAAGCGTGTGCCACCATGCCCAGCTGCCTTACACATTTTTTTTCTTTTTGCAGTACCAGGGATTGAACCTGGGGCGTTCTACCTCCAAACTACACCCCCGGCCCTATTTTTTTATCCTTTATCTTGAAACCGGGTCTCACAATGTTGCGGAGGACCTCACTAAGTAGCTGAGGCTGGCCACGAACCCCTGTCCTTCAGTCTCCGCCTGCCAAGTACTGGGATTACAAGCATGTGCCACCACGCCTGGACTTACATATTTTTTAAAAATGTCTTATAAATAACCACTAACCACAGTTTATTTCTCTACTGAAGGGTTGTTTTCAGCATTTTTTTTTTTTTTTTGTGGTACTGGGGATTGAAGCCAGGGGCATTCTACCTCCGAGCTACACCCCCAGCCCCATTTTTTAATTCTTTATTTTGAAACAGGGTCTCACTAAGTTGCGGAGGGCTTCACTAAATAGCTGAGACTGGCTACGAACCTGTGATCCTCCTGTCTCAGCCTCCCAAGTACTGGGATTACAAGTATGCACCACCACGCTGCTTTTCAGTATTTCTAACAATGCTTAATGGGTATCCTTGAGCACATGTGTGGTTTCCCTAGAATGTATACCACCTGTGAGGCTGATAATAGGTTGATGTGCATTTTCAACTTTACTAGCTGCAGCCAAATTGCCGTCTAAAGGTATAACTATTTACATTCCTGCCAACGGTATGTATATGAGTGGCAGTGGTTTCTCATCCTTGCCCACAACTGGCATTGTTAGATTTAAAAATCTCTGCCAATTTGGATGAGAAATTACATATTTGTTTCCTTTCTTTAAAAAACATTTTAACTTTATACTACCACATTATAGTTCCATTGCCTAAAATTCTTTTGTGCTGCCACTTTGTAGTCACCCTTGCCCTACCCTTAGCCCCCAGCAACCAATGTTCTGTTGTCTCTCACTAAATTTGTCTTTTCTTGAATGTCATTTAAATGGACTCATACAGTATTTAGCCTTTTGTGTCTGCTTTTTTCCATTTATTTGAGATTCATCCATATTGCTGATACCTACTGTTTTATATTGCTGAATATAGAATTCCATATCTACTGTTTTATATTGCTGAATATAGAATTCCATATCTACTGTTTTATACTGCTGAATATAGAATTCCCACCATTTGTTTATCCATTCACCAGTTGAGGGGCATTTGAATTGTTTTCAGGTTTTTCTGTGACTGTGAATAAAGTTGCTGTAAATTTGTGTGAATAGGTTCTTGTGTGAACACATCTTCATTTCTCTTGGGTAAATATCTAAAAGTGGGATTGCTAGTATTATGGGTAAATGTATGCTTACCTTTATTAAAAAAACAATAAAACAAAACTAAACTCTGTAGTAGAGTTGCCCTTAAAGATAAGTCTAATGACAAGAACCTGTGAATATATTTGGTTACATGGCAAAATTGAATTAAGGTTATTAATTAGTTAACTTTACCATAGAGAGATTTTCCTGGTTATCCAGGAGCTTAAGTATCAGAAGAGTCTTTAAGCCATGTGTGGTGGCGTACACTTGTAATCCCAGTACTTGGGAGGCTGAGACAGGAGAATTGCAGGTTCGTGGCCAGCCTCAGCTACTTAGTGAGGCCCTCTGCAACTTAGTGAGACCCTGTTTCAAAATAAAGAATAAAAGATAGGGCTGGGGTTGTAGCTCAGAGGTACAATCCCCAGTACCCCCCCCCACATACAATCTTTTTAAAAAGGAAAAGAGAGGCAGTAGAGTCGGAAAAACGTAACAGTGAAAGTAAGGTTAGAGAGATGCAAAATTGTTGGCTTAGAAGAGGAGACTATAAAGCTACTGGAACCCTCCTATGTTAATAATGGGAATGCAAAGTGGTTCAGCCACTTTGAAAATAGTTTGGCAATATATTCATTTCCTATGCTGCTGTAACAGCTTAGGGAACTAAGGGCTTAAAACAACACAAATTTACAAGTTTACAGATATGCAGGTTAAAAGTTCACCCCCATCCCCAAATTTTGAGAGTTCTTTATAATCCTTTGTCTTTGCCAAATAAGTGGTTTGCTAAAAATTTTCTCCTGGTGTATGGCTTACCTTTTCATCTTTTTTTTTTTTTTTGTACTGGGAATTGAACCCAGTGGCATTCTACCTCCAAGCTATATCCCCAGCCCATTTTATTTTATTTTATTTTGAGACAGGGTTTTACTAGGTTACTTAGAGTCTTGCTAAGTTGCTGAGGCGATATATCCTCCAACCTGCAATCCACCTATCTCAGCCTCCCTGGTACTGGGATTACAGGTATGCACCACCACGCCTGGCTCCTTTTCATCTTCTTAATAGTGTCTCTTAAAGTATTGAAGTTTTAAATTTTGATGGAGTCCAAAGTATCAATTTTTAAATTTTACGGATATTACCTTTGGTATTGTATCTACAAACTCTTTGCCTTACCCAGGTCACCAAGACTTTCTCCTATACCTCTTTTTTTTTTTTTTACACATTTTATATATATATATATATATATATATATTTTTTTTTTTTTTTTTTTTTTTGTGGAACCGGGGATTGAACGCAGGGGCGTTCTACCTCCGCGCTACGCCCCCGGCCCTATTTTTTATACTTTATTTTGAAACCAAAGCTTCAAAATTACAAACGTGGCGCACGCTTGTAATCCCAGTACTTTGGGAGGCAGAGACCGGAGGATCCGGGTTCGCGGCCAGCCTCAGCACTCTCTCTCTCTCTACTTAGGCCCTCCGCAACTTCGTGAGACCCGGTTTCAAAATAAAGTATAAAAAATAGGGCCGGGGGTGTAGCGCGGAGGTAGAACGCCCCTGGGTTCAATCCCCAGTACTGCAAAAAAAACCCCAAAAAACACTCCTTTCTCATTGAATTGTCCTTGTCTCTCTGTCAAAAACCATGTGATATAGACATTGATCTGTTTGTCCTTTTGCCAATAACATGCTGTCTTGATTATTAATAGCTTAAACATGTCTTGACATCAGGCGAGTTCTCCAGCTTTATTCTTTTTCAAAATTTTTGTGATTATTCTAGTTCCTTTGCTTTTCTATATAATATTTAGAATCACCTTGTTTCTACTCACAAAAAAATTCTGTGGAGATCTGATTGGGATTATGTTTGATTTATAGATAAACTTGACATTTTAACAGTATTAAGTCTTCTAATGTATGAACATAGTATTTCTCTTCATATATTTAGGTCTTTGATTGCTTTCATGTGGGTTTTATAGTTTTCAACATATAGATCCTGCAGTTTATTAGGTCTATACCCAAGTATTTCTTTTTTTTTTGTCTATTGTAAATGGTAATTTTTAAAAATTCAGTTTCCAATTGATCATTAATAGTATATAGAAATTCACTGTTTTTATACTAGGGATTGACCCCAGGGGCATTCTACCTCCAAGCTACACCCCAATCCCTTTTATTTTTTATTTTGAAACAGAGTTTCATTAAATTGCTGAGGCTGGCCTCCAACCTGTGATCCTCTTCTCTCAGCCTCCCAAGTATTTGGGATTATAGGCTTGTATCACTGTGCCTGGCTTTCTTAGTTTTTATACATTGACTTTGTATCCTATTTTTGAAACAGTGTTTCCCAGGCTGGCCTTGAACTGCTGGACTCAAGTGATCCTTCTGCCTCAGTCTCCCAAGCAGCTAGGACTATAGGCATGCTCTGTAGCCTGGCTTTTTTTTTTTTATAAACTCACTTACTAGCTTTAGGGGCTTTTTTGGGGGGTAGATTTCTTGGGATTTTCTACATAACCCTATCGTATATGAATAGAGAAGCTTTTCTTTTTAGTCCTTATGTCATTTACTTACTTACTTACTTACTTACTTACTGTGGTACTGGGGATTGAATCCAGGGGCATTCTACCTCCAAACTATACCCCCAGCATTATTTTTTATTCTTTATTTTGAAACAGGGTCTCACTAAGTTTTGGAGGGCCTCACTGAGTAGCTGAGGCTGGCTGGGAACCTGTGATCCTCCTGTCTCAGGCCTCCCAAGTACTGGGATTACAAGCGTGCCTCACCACACCCGGCTTCCTATTTTATTTTTTATTTTGAGACAGGGTCTCACTAAGTTGTGGAAGGCCTCACTAAATTGCTGAGGCTGGCTGGAAACCTGTGATCCTCCTGTCTCAGCCTCCCAAGTACTGAGATTACAGGTGTATGCTACCACACCCTGCTCGTTTTGCATTTTTAAAGTCTAATATACATTGAGATTTATTCTTCTGTGTATGTGTGGGTTTGGAGAGGGTACTGGGGATTGAGCCTAGAGGTGCTCTACTTCTGCGTTACATCCCCAACCCTATTTTATTTTTTTTAAAGCTTCATGTGTGCTGGGGGTGGGGAGGGAGATGTACTGGAGATGGACCCCAGGGGCATTCTACCTCCAAGATTATATCCCCAACCCTTTTTATTTTGAAACAGGGTCTTGCTAGGTTGCTGAGTCTGGCTAAGTTTCTGAGACTCTTCTTGAACTAAGGAGTTGTGGAGGGCCTCACTAAGTTGCTGAGGCTGGCTGTAAACCTGCAATCCTCCTATCCCAGCCTCCCAAGTACTGGGATAACAGGAGTGCACCATCACGCCCGGCTTGAACTTCTTATGAGAAGCTTTTCCTCACATTATCCTAGGTCAGGTCCATTTGCTTTACACTCATGTTCAGAGTATTTAATGTATAATTTTGCTTTTGTTCTCTGTCCCCTTCCTTTTTTAATGATTTCAACCCTCCTAACCTAGGGTGAGGGCAGGGAAAGCAAGGCAAGAATCAGTGTTTTAATTGTCCCCACTTTTTCAAGTAGGTGAGCTCTGCCACCTGTTTTATTAAATGTTCTTTCTTGAAAAATGTTGGTGCATGGTAAAAATATGCATGCTCGTTAAATATATTTTGAATTGTGAAGTTTTCCTCCATCATTATAAGCTACAGAAGACAGTTTAATTATGAAGAATAAAATTTCAGTTAACTTCATAATCAAGCTGTTAAAATCATTTTTATAAATTTGGGATTATTGAATTATTTAAGATGTAAGAGTTCAAGCAGTTTGGCCTTTTGCCTCATAGATTTACAGTTCCTTCTTAATTTAATAATTGTCTCAAAGATCCTGAATATTGAAATTTTGAAGTCTTTTAGGTTCTTGGCCTTTTCATCCTTTAAGGCAAAAGTGGACTATTTTCTGTAAATATTTTCAGCTTCATGGGCCATATTGTCTCTGTTGTAGGTACTCAGTTCTGCTAGAGGGAAAGGTAGCCAAACAAACGAACATGACTGTGTTCCAATAAAACTTTACAGCCATGTGTCACTTGTTACAGGGATATGTTCTGAGAATGTGATAGGTCATTAGGCAATTTTGTCATTGTGTGAATGTCATAGAATGTACTTCTGCAAGCTGGGTGTGGTGGCACATGTCTAATCCCAGTACTTGGGAGGCTGAGACAAGAGAATCACAGGTTTAAAGCCAGCCTCAGCAACTTCATAAGGCTCTCAGCAAAGAATATTTTCTATTCTTTCCAAATAGAAAATAAAATGGGCTGGGGATGTAGCTCTGGGGTAGAATGCCCCTGGATTCAATCTCCAGCACCAAAAAAAAAAAAAAAAAAAAAGGCTATTTTTTCCGGGTGTGGTGGTACATGCCTGTAATCCCAGTACTTGGGAGGCTAAAATAGGACTGTAGGTTCAAGGACAGCCTTAGCAAGTAGTGAGACTCTCATCAACCTAGTGAGACCCTGTTTCAAAAATAAAATAGGGCTGGGGGTATAGCTCAGAGGTAGAATGCCTCTGGGTTCAATTCCTACTATCAAAAAAAGTGTACTTCTGCAAATCTAGTAGATGACATAGGTCAATCACTTGATGTGGCCTTTTGATGCATTTGAGATGCAGAAAACATGAAATGCATGAGGCTACCCTCAGTTTAACACAGCATACTATTTCTTTCCTTTTTTTGTTGGTGGTACTGAGGATTGAACCCAGGGGCACTCTACCTCCAAGCTATATCCCCAGCCCTTTTTAAATTCTGTTTTTTTTTTTTAATTTGTTTTTGTTTTGTTTTTTTGGTACTGGAGATTGAACCCAGAGGCATTCTACCTTCAAGCTACACCCCCAGCCCAATTTTATTTTATTTATTTATTTATTTTTTATTCTTCATTTTGAAACCAGGTCTCACTAAGTTGCGGAGGGCCTCACTAAGTAGCGGAGGGCCTCACTAAGTAGCTGAGGCTGGCCGCGAACCCGGATCCTCCAGTCTCAGACTCCCAAGTACTGGGATTACAAGTGTGTGCCACCACGCCTGGCTCCAATTTTATTTCTTATTTGGAAACAGGGTCTCACTAGGTTGCTGAGGGCCTCGCTCAGTTGCTGAGGACCTCGCTGAGTTGCCGAGGCTGGCTTCGAACCTGCAATCCTCCAGTCTCAGCCTCCCAAGTACTGGGATTACAAGCGTGTGCCACCACGCCTGGCTGAAATTGATTTTGCTTTGAAACGGGATTTTGCTTGGTTGCTGAAAGTCCTGCTAGGTTGCTGGGGCTGTTCCTGAACCTGCCATGCTCCTATCTCAGCCTCCCAAGTACTGGGATTATAGGCATGCACCACCACGCTGGGCTAGCATACTATTTCATAGTAAACTATTTTTATAAGTAGAAGGAGTACGCTCTAAAATAATGATAAAAAGTATAGAGTAGTAAATGCATAAACCAGTAACATAGTTGTTATTAGTTAAGTATTAGGTTCTGTGTATGATTGTATTTGCAATACTTTTTTGTGTGTGGTACTGGGAGTTGAACCCAGAGGCATTCTACCTCCAAGCTACACCCCAACCCTTTTTATTTGTTTGTTTATTTTTTTGAAACAGGGTTTTGCTAGGTTGATGAGTCTTTTTACTGTTTTTGTTTTGTTTTGTTTTGTTTTTGCGGTACCGGGGATTGAACGCAGCGGCATTCTACCTCCGCGCTACACCCCCGGCCCTATTTTTTATACTTTTATTTTCAAACCGGGTCTCACGAAGTTGCGGAGGAGGGCCTCACTAAGGAGAGAGAGAGAGAGGAAGGGAGAGAGAGCGCGAGAGAGCTGAGGCTGGCCGCGAACCCAGATCCTCCAGTCTCCGCCTCCCAAAGTACTGGGATTACAAGCGTGTGCCACCACGCCCGGCCCTGTTTTTTTTTTTTGAAACAGGGTCTCACTAGGTTTCTTAGAGTACATTCTAAAATAATGATAAATGTATAAATAGCAAATGTATAAGCCAGTAGCATAGTTGTCATCAGTCAAGAATTAAGTACAGTATATAATTGTATTTGTAATACTTTGTGGGGGGGGCGGTACTGGGAATTAAACCCAGGGTGTAACCCTGAGCTACACCCCCAACCCTTTTTTCCTTTTTGTGGTATTGGGGATTGAACCCAGGGGCACTCTGCCTCTAAACTATACCCCCAGCCCTGTTTTATTTTTTATGTTGAAACAGGGTCTAAGTTGTTGAGGGCCTTGCTAAATTGCTGAGGCTGGCCATGAACCTGCAATCCTCCTATTTCAGCCTCCCAAGTATTGGCTACTCCCAACCCTTTTTACTTTTTTTTTTTTTTTGGAACAGTCTCATGTCCTCCAACTTTGATCCTCCTGTCTCAGCCTCCCAGGTACTGGGATTATTGGCATGTGCCACCATACTCAGCTGTATTTGCAATACTTTTATATGCAGTAGGTTTTGTTTACACCAGCATCCCCGCAAACTTGTGAATAATGTGTTATCTATGACATCACTAGGTGATAGGAATCACTGTCTTATATGTGGGTTGTCATTGACCCAAACATCTTTATGCCTTGCATTATTGTATTTATAAAAAGGCATGCCTGATATGGCCTTTGGGCTTAGTTCTGCTTTAAGGCAAATATCAATGTGGAAATGACAGTAATTGTAGTATGTGAAGTACAAAAATTTAACTTTTGATTAAGTCCAATTTTCTTAAGTTTTTACTCATTTCAATTTTGATATTGTATCTAAGAACTATTTGCCTAACCCAAAGTCATAGTTTCTTCTAAACCGGGTATGGTGGCGCACACTTGTAATCCCAGTACTAGGGAGGCTGAGACAGGATGATCACAGGTTCGAGGACAGTCTCAGCAAGTAGTGAGACTCTCATCAACCTAGTGAGACCCTGTTTCCAAAAAAAAAAAAAAAAAGCCGGGTGTGGTGGCACACGCTTGTAATCCCACGACTTGGAAGGCTGAGACAGGAGGATGGTGGATTTGCGGCTAGCCTCAGCTACTTAGTGAAGCCCTCCACAATTTAGTGAGACCCTGTTTCCAAATAAAGAATAAAAATAGGGCTGGGGGGTATAGCTTGGAGGTAGAATGCCCCTGGGTTCAATCCCCAGTACCACTCACACACACACACACACACACACACACACACAAAATAGGGCTGCGGTTGTAGCTCAGAGGTAGAATGCTCCTGGGTTCAATCCCCAGTACCACAATAAGTAAATAAATAAGTAAATAATAATAAATAAGTTGGTTGAGGTGGGCGTGGTGGCATACACCTGTAATCCCAGTACTTGGAAGGCTGAGATGGGAGGATTACAGGTTTGAGGCCAGCCTCAGCAATTTTGTGAGACCCTGTTTCAAAATAAAAAATAAAATAGGTCTGGGAGTATAGCTCAGAGGTAGAATGCCCCTGGTCTTAATCCCCACTCCAAAAAGAAGGAATTTCATTTAAAATTCAGCGTGTCCAATCTTGCTTCCTCTAGGAAGCTTTCCTATCTCTGCCTTTGACAAATGTTTCCATTAAATTTTAGTTCTTAATATGTTGCTCTAGAAAAAATGTTTTATATTCTTCATAACTGATTTGTAAGCTGTTAAGGGCCATAATTTATTTTGTGTTCATTTAACTATTCTCTGAAGTACTAGGCACATTGCCTGACGAAAAAATTTAGAAGAAAATAAGTTATGCATTAAAACAGATTCTTCTAGCTGAGCAGAAATCAAATCGCCTCACATTGAAAACTATAAACTCCCTATATACTGGACATGTAAATTTAATTGTTTAGAATTAAAAGATTCTAGTATTAAACAGCTTGTCTTCTGAATCTGATGGTCGTTTGGGCCCTTCCTCTGAAACAAATGCTGTTGTGTATATAGTATGGAGTGGGGAGCATGGAAATTAGGCATGATTCTCTGATCCAGGTGATTTCTCTGGTCCAGGTGGTGCATCTGGGGACTGTACATATGACCTGCAAATGCCTTTCGAAATGATTCACTTAAGGGTAATCAGTGTTCACTTAGCAGTTAATGAAAGAAATGTTAGTAGGGTTTTTTTTTGAGGCATCTTAAAAGAAATCTTACCCGTTTATACTTTATACCTTATCCTTTTATATTAAATTTTAGAGCAAGAGTTGTAGTTCATTTGACTAAATCACAGTATCTTTTGTTTTCTTCTTTTATCCAGAATGGTATTTCCTGCTCCATCTTAATATGTTATGCTGTATGTTCTATCCTTTATATTTCTTTTTTTTTTTTTTTTGCAGTACTGGGGATGGAACCCAGGGGCATTCTACCTCCGAGCTACACCCCCAGCCCTATTTTTTATTCTTTATTTTGAAACAGGGCCTCACTAAGTAGCTGAGGCTGACTGCGAACCCTGATCCTCCTGTCTCAGCCTCCCAAGTACTGGGATTACAAGTGTGTGCCACCACACCCAGCTTTATATTTCTTAAATATTACCAACCACAGGGGCTGGGGGTATGGCTTAGTGGTATAGCACTTGCCCAGCATGCATGAGGCCCAGGACACACACACACACACACACACACACACACACACACACACATCTATATTTCAAAGTTTTATCAATATTCTCTCTTTTATAATGAGGAAGTTGAGAGTCAGAGTATTTTATCCAAAGTCCTATTGTAAGTGATAGCAAGGATTAGAATTTAGTTTATTTGACTCCAAAGCCCTGGTTTTTCTACTTTGTCTACATTATAATTTAAGGACTTACTTTGTTTAACACTGTCTCTGTGGTATGATTAGAATCATTTTAAGGAAAGCTATCTTCTACTTTAGTGTTTAAAATATACTTGAATTAAAGTGAAGAATCTTGAGTGGATAAATTGTAAATAAGCTCATTAAGGGCAGGAGCCAGGACTTTGTATCTTAGTATCTCAGTGCTTAATGTGGCTGTGATGCATTAAGAAATATGAGTTTGGTCTTTGTCCCCTATTGCTGAAATGGAGCTTCTAAATCCTTTGGAATTTCCTTAGTGATAAGATTGATAAGAATGTCTTTTGGTGCCAGGAAGTACTTCTTGCCTGGGCCCCTTGATAGCTTCAGGTTGGAAGTTCGAAAGATTAAGGCATGATTAGAGGTTGGAATTTTCAGTCCCATCCCTTACCTCTAGGGAAGCAAGAGGGAGTAAACATAGTCACCAATGGCCAGAGATTTAATCAATCATGCCTGTGAAATGAAGCTTTGATAAGAGAGTCTAAATGATGGTGTTCAGAGATCTGGGTTGGTATATATATCATGCAGGGTAGTATATCTGGAGAAGGCATGGAAGCTCCACCCTCATCTCCCATGCTTTGCCCTATTCATCTTTTCTATTTGGCCATTCCTGAGTTGTATCCTGTATAATAAACCAGTAAAGGAAAGTGCCATCCTGAGTTCCTGGGCCATTCTAGCAAATTATTGAACATTAACGGGGGAATCCCCCATTAATAGCAGCATGGTCAGACGTACAGGAGGTCCAGGACTTGTGGTTGGCATCTGTAGTGGGGCAGTGTCTTGTGGAATATGAGGCTAACTCCAGGTAGATGGTGTCAGAATTGAATTGTAGAAAAACCAGTTGTTATCTGGAGAATTGGAGATTAGTTGGTATGAGGAAGAAACCTACACAATTGGTGTCAAAAGTATTGAGAATGACCAGTTTCAGTGTCATGCCTGTAATCCCAGTAACTTGGGAAGCTGAGGTAGGAGGATTGAAAGTTCAAAGCCAACTTGGGCAATTTAGCAAGACTGTGTTTCTTTTTTTTTTTTTGCAGTACCGGGGATTGAACCCAGGGGTGTTCTACCTCCGCACTACACACCCGGCCCTATTTTTTATACTTTATTTTGAAACTGGGTCTCACGAAGTTGCGGAGGGCCTCACTATGTAGAGAGAGAGAGAGAGAGAGAGACAGGGAGAGAGAGAGAGAGTGTGTGTGAGAGAGAGAGCGAGCTGAGGCTGGCCGCGAACCCCATCCTCCGGTCTCAGCCTCCCAAAGTACTGGGATTACAAGCGTGCGCCACCACGCCCGGCACAAGACTCTGTTTCAAAATAAATAAACTGAACTAAAAACAAAAATCACATGATCATTTCAATAGATGCGGAAAAAGCATTTGACAAAATTCAACACCCATTCATGTTAAGAACTCTACAAAAAATTGGAATAGAAGGAACATACCTCAACATCATTAAGTCAATATATAAGAAACCCAAAGCCAACATCGTATTGAACGGGGAAAAATTGCCAGAATTCCCCTTAAAATCAGGAACAAGACAAGGATGCCCACTATCACCACTCCTTTTCAACATAGTCCTTGAAACTATTGCCAGAGCAATAAGACAAGAGAAGGATATCAAAGGAATTCAAATAGGAAAAGAAGAACTAAAATTTATTTGCAGATGATATGATCCTATATCTAGAAGACCCAAAGAACTCAACCAAAAGTCTACTAGAGCTAATTAACAAATTCAGCAAAGTAGCAGGTTACAAGATCAACCTAAAAAAGTCAGTAGCTTTCATATATGCCAACCATGAATCCACTGAGAAAGAAATCCAGAAAACAATCCCATTCACAATAACTTCAAAACCAATCAAATACCTAGTAATAAACTTAACCAAAGAGGTAAAAGACCTCTACAATGAAAACTATAGAACACTGAAGAAAGAAATTGAAGAAGATCTTAGAAGATGGAAAGATCTTCCCTGCTCTTGGATAGGCAGAATAAATATTATCAAAATGGC
>PVJS01040204.1:0-18546 GCA_004027185.1 Glis glis | reverse complement strand
GAGAGAGAGAGAGAGAGAGAGAGAGAGAGAGAGAGACAGAGAGACAGAGAGACAGAGAGAGAGAGACAGGGAGAGAGCTGAGGCTGGCTGTGAACCCGGATCCTCTGGTCTCTACCTCCCAAAGTACTGGGATTACAAGCGTGCGCCACCACGCCCGGCCTGTTTCCTCTTGAGTTAGGTGTGGACTACAGACACCCTTCCTGGCCTTGTGGTCTGGCCCCAGGGTACCTCTTCCCCAACATCTGTTGACCAAGCTGTAGTTCCTTCAACCTGCCCTGATTTCCTCAGACATCTGAACCTTCTCTCCTCATCCACCCTGGCACCGTGCAGCACCCCTGTGCTCCTGTAACTTTCCGTCTTCTTCGTCCCCCCCAGGCATCCGTCTCCCCTAGGGCCCTGCAGTGCACACAGTACTCCGATGAGTAAGACCAGTGCGGGGTGAGCCAGGGCCTGGGGCCCAGTTGCCTTCTCCCCACCTGGAAGAATGAGATTTTTTATTGAGGGAGTAAGTGGCTTTCTTTTTGAGAAATGATTGGCTTCTTTCTGATTGGGTCCCAATAGACCATATTTTATGGGATAAAAAATTTTAAATATGGGAAAGTGCAAAGAATACTGTAATAAATACTCTGGTACTTGCTAGGTAGAACTGGCAGATGCTAATGTTTCTCAGTATTGCTCAAGAAAACACGGAGATGAAGTTGAAGTCTTCTTTGAGTGCCTCACCAATTTCTCCCTGTGGGTGAATGTGCTCACGAACTTGGTAGGTATCCTCCGTGTTCATGCTTAGTACATGGTGGTGTCTCCTGAAGCAGCAGATGGAGTGCTTTTATGCTTTGAAAATTTATGTACACAGCACCTATCAACCTGCAGTTCTGTATATTTTGAGGTCTTCTTTTCTCTGTGTATTAATATCTAAGGTTATAGTTAATTTGTTCTATTGACAACATTCCATCATATAACCATGTTTTATTTTTCTATTTCCTAATTGATGGACATTTGCTCTTTACTCTTTCTTTCAAGTAGTGCTACACTGAATGTCCTTGAACATGTCTTCTCCTCATGTGTACACATAGGAGTTTGTCTAGGGGTATAATTTTGGGTCATAGGGAATAGACATTTCTGCTTTACTTATGTTTTTGTCAAGTGTTTGTAACAATTTATATTCCCAATAATGGTGTCTGAAAGTTTGTTTTCCCTCTGTCTTTACCAAACCTTGATATTATCCAATTATTAGATATTGCTGTTTTTTTCATGTGTAAAATTGAGGATTGAACCCGGGGACATTCTACCTCTGAGGGACACCCCCAGCCCTTTTTATTTCCTATTTTTGAAACAGGGTCTTGCTAAGTTGCTGAGAGTCTTGCTAAGCTGCTGAGGCTGGCCTTGAACCTGTGATCCTCCTACTTTAACTTTCCAAGTACTGGGATTACAGGCGTGCACTACCACACCTGGCTAGATATTGCTATTTGGATTGAGAGGTGGAATGTGGACAAGTATTTCTAGAAAATTAAGAAATGAGAAATCCCATCTTGGCTTGGGCTCATGTTTCATCAGGTTGGGGTTGGGAGTTTGGGGGACACATGTTCAACTACCAAGTATCATCTTCACAGGTCAAAGGTGAGTCCTACATCCTTACTTTCCTGGATGTGTGGAGCATCAGCTATACTTGGTGTTGTGTAATTGAAGCCTTGGTTCTGCTTTGGTGTTTAGGAGGGTCTCACACGTGGGTGGGGAAATGTGTTTGAGAAGATCACTGGTATAGCTGGAGGGCACTGGAAATCAGGCGGGGGTGGGGTGGGGCTGGGGAGTGAGCTTGGTCCTCAAGCCAGGAGCAGCATGGTAGATTTAACCAAGGTTGGGGGAAGGGGAGGTGCCCTGAACTGGGAGTGGGGATGGGAAAGGTGTCAGAGACATGGCTGAGAAAGACATAGAAGACTGGTACATGAGGCAAGAAGGCAGGCTGATAGGAAGCTGTCTCTTAGGGTATCCATTTTTTATGTTATTGTTAAACCATGCCATATATATGCTTGCTGCATGTCTTAAAAAGACATTTCTGGCATCAGACATATATAATAAATATGTGTCTTCTATGGTGATGTAGTATAATAATAGCAATAGTAATTATGGGGTGCTTACCATGTGTCAGGCACTAAGTACTTTACCTATATTAATTCATTAAATTTTCACAACACCCCTAGGGGATAGATATTGCTATCACACACCTTTAAAGTGAAGACACTTAGGCACAGAGGGGTTCATTAATTTGGCCAAGATCACACACCCAGAAAGTCTTGAGGCCAGGATCTGACCCCAGGCAAGCTGGCTCCAGCACCCTGCTCTTACCCTGCGCGCTGCTTCTTAACACAGCAGGGAAAGGCTGAGTTAGTCACTATTCCCAGTTTCATTTCTGTTTTTGAATGCAGCCAGGGAATCAGGACAAATTAACTCTTTAATATCACTAAATTAATGAGCCATCATGAAAATAATCCATTCTGAGTAGAGGAATAAAGAAAAGCATAATTCAGTATTTGGGCTTTCTGCCTTCTTCCTAGGATTTTTATATTCCATTCAGTTTTTAACTAAGATTTACAAAAAGTTGAAGAGTAAAACCATCAACTCAATCTGGGTTTGGTTTCTCATATACAATCCATTTTCCCCCAGACCTGGCCCAAACACATAAACCTGCATGTTTTTTCTCTCCCTCTGAACTAGCTGGTTAAAAGGAAAGTCAGTACCATATAACTTCTTTTTCAAATGAAAAGTGGAAAACTCAGTGGCTCCCCTCCCCACCTGAAACCAAGCTTTCATTTAGCTATTGGGAAACACCCGGGCAGCTGTCTGAAGCGTCTGACTTTTCTCTGACTCAGCTGTTGGTCTTGCATATATGCACATGGTGCATGCAGCTGGCCCAAGGGTGGATGACTGGATCTTGACCCACACCCAGAGGCGACAGCAGCAGAGATCGGTGGAGCCATCTCTGTCCCGGCAACTGCAATTCTGGTGACTCATGAACAATCATTTTACTTTCGTCTGAAGAGGCAGGAATGACGAATTTCCAACTCTGTTTATCTTCTCGCCATCCCTCCCCTTTAGGACAACTGGCTCATGCTGAATCCTTAATTTAAAGAAAATGGATGTTTCCCTCTGGGCTGAGAGCTGGGGATTCTTATCAAAAGTGACATTAAAAAAGTGCCAGACTGGCCTCCCTCCTCTTCCAGGCCCATCCTTCATCACCCCTGCCTGCCTCCATCACTGTCTCCCCATCTCCAGATCTGTCTCCACTTCCCGGGTCCCTGGAGAGAAGCATGAGCTCATTGTTTTCCAGTGAAAAACCAGATCTGGGCTCCTCGCCTCGTTTGTCTGTCAAGACTGGAGATGGATGATCCTCCACCAGCGGAAACTGTACCTGGAGGAGCCACAGACTCTCGTGTGGGGTGTCTGTGTGCCGGGGGGTGGGGGTGGGGTCACAGCCAGGGCAGTGGCAGCTCTCGGCTCCGAACTTTCTGGAAGGTTGTTAGGGATGTGATAGGAATAAGAGAACAGATTATTTACTACACCCCAAACGGTAATTTAAAGCCATATCTCACCTTCTCATTCTTTGCCACAAAAATCTGTTTCAAGCTGGAAAATTCATGAGCAAAATGGGGGAAAGGCAGCGGGTAGCTGGCAGGGACGATGGGGCGATCACAGTGACAGCTCGTTCTTTATTTCTTGTGTGAGGAAGCGACTGTATAATGACATTAAAAATGTCTTTTTTAAAACATACAAAAAGATTCAGGAAAGGGGTAAGTCATTCAGTATCCAGGCGTGAAGAAACTAGGGTTAAAAAAGTCGCAGCTCTCACGAAAGATGAGCTGATTTTTCTAGCATAGAAGGTTGTAGAATGTTAGAGGCTGCAATACTGAGTCAAGGAAAGGAGTCTCTTGACATGTCATGAAAGGAACCTGGTCAGCCTCTGGAGGAGAACCCGGGGGAGCGGAAACTACTCCTTGGCGCAGTCAGGTGTCATGAGAGAGGCGCATGGCGGTCACCTGGTGGTCAGCCTCACTTTGATGTCTTAGTTGGGGCACTGACCACTAGATGATATGGACGGACAGGGAGGAGCACAGGAGGTGGTGTTCCCAGTGTGGCCGTCCTGTTTCTGGAGGGAGACAGGCTGGTGGGAGGGAGCTGGGGAAGCGGGGCCAGGCAGCTGTGCCCAGAGTGTCACTGAGGGAGACTTTCAGGGGATGCAGTGGGCACAGCCAGGCAGAGGGAGCTCGGGGCCTCTGCCCAGGGTGCTTATTAAATAGTTGGTGGGCGGGGGCTCAGCAGGGAAGCAGTACTGCCTCAGTCCCTTTTTTTTTTTTTTGCGGTACTGGAGATTGAACCCAGGGGCATTCTACCTCCGAGCTACACCCCCGGCCCTATTTTTTTATATTTTATTTTGAAACTGGGTCTCACAAAGTTGCGGAGGGCCTCACTAGGTAGAGAGAGAGAGACAGGGAGAGAGAGAAGGAGAGAGAGAGAGAGCTGAGGCTGGCCACGAACCCGGATCCTCCGGTCTCCGCCTCCCAAAGTACTGGGATTACAAGACTGCGTCACCACGCCCGGCCTCAGTCCCTTTTTTGAGTACTGTTCTTAGACACATGGATCAGGGTGAGCGACATAGGCAGGGTCTCTCATGATGTTCAGGTGGATGAAACGGAACCGTAGGCCTTGGGGAGGCAGGTCAGAAGGTGGACGCCTGGCAGGCTGACATTCGCACCCCAAGAGCTCTCCCATAAAGGTCCGATTTCTGCTCCTGCGGACATTTCGTGTGTGTGCTTGGGTGAACTCTGCCTCCAAAACAGTATTTTAGCAAAGGCTTGGACGAGGATTTTAGCGAAGGCTTGGATGAGGATGGGGACAGCCCGCTGATGAATCATGTGGGGCTGATGGCTAATTGGTAGAATGGTAAGATCAGGAACTAAACATTTCTTGAGGGGCTGGAACAAACCTACAATGAGGTAACAAACCGAAGTATAAAAAACAATGAAAAGAAGCCCCAAACAAACAAGAAAAGACAGTTGCTCAAGTGCATGATGGGGCAGAATTGACTTAGCTTCACCGGAGGAGCAGGCTGCATCACTATGTCATCACTCTGCCATCCGGATCGGGGAGGGGTGGGTGTCTGTGTTCCTGTGGGCATGCGCAGGTCTGACCACATGTGGGAATGACTGTGGCCAGTGCTCTGTGTGCCACTGGGAGACATTCTGACCCACAGACTGAACCCTGAGGATGAGCAGCGTGGTGATGCACTTCATGACCATGTGGTTGGGAGACCTTGGAAGTGTTCAGCCTAAAGAAAGGGAGATCCAGGGGTGGGAGGTGCCCGAGAATTGTCTTTAAATATTTATGGACTGTTATATGGGAGTTGGATGTGACTCCGGAGGCATAACTAATAAATGATGGGAGCATTTATTGAATGCTCACCGTGGAGCAGGTTTTCCATGGGTTATCTCATTTATTTCACATCAATCTTAGGAGCGGAGTGCTATTATTATCTACACTCTTGCAGGAATGGAGAAATGGAGGCGCTGAGAGGTTGAGCAACTGTGTCCTGGGAGTGTGGACTGGGATGTGGCTGGGCTGCAGGCGTCAGGTGCAGAGTGAGCAGACACGCTGTCAGCTCCCTTCCGCCTCGGCTCCTCTGGGTTACTACAGAGAAGGCATTTCTCCGCCCGTTAGTGGAGCTAGGGAAGCAAACATTTTGTCCTACTCTGATAAGAGCAGCAGAATCTGTGGGTGCTGAAAATCCCTGCAAGTGGAAAAGTTTTGCTTTATAGAAAAAGCAATAAGAAACCTTGGAAGTCCTCCCATTTTCCTTCAGAAGAGCTTGATTTCCCCCAATTTCTTTCCACACATGCCATATCATGTGGTGCTCAGGAGTATGCCAGGCAACTTTGAGTCCATCCTTTGCCGTGGCTAGATGTTCTTGGGATGGATACCTCTCTAAACCTTTATGTCCCCATCCATGGAATGGGGATAATACCAGTACCTAACTTTTAGGGTTAAATGGGAAAGTGCATAATAAAGTACTTTCTGCAGTACTCAATACAGAAAGCATTTATAAAACAGTAGGTATTGTTAAAACGAGTAATAATACTCAATATACCATTTTGGCCATCTAGAGTACAATGATGAGAAATGTAAGCTTTTCCAACTCAAAGCTTTAACTATAGATAGCAATACATGAGAAATATACAAATAACCTTGTTATTATAATGGTAGCCAGAAGAAGGTGTTTAGGAGTGGGTTGAAGGGTCAAAAATGTGGTGGTCAGACAGAATGGGGGTGGGAGACATTTTTAAAAATGAAGTTCTGTGTGTGTAATTAGGATGGTCCCCTGAATGCTACTCAGAACAAACATTAATGTAACATGGACTGGAAAGGTATTAAATATTTAGGATTCAGTCTCCGCAGTGCATACAAAACAACACTAAAAGGCCACGCCGATACCACCAGCACAAACAACAAAGCGTACAAAATGGAATGCATCGGAAGGCATTAAAAATAAAAATGCAGCTAACACTTTTGCTCAGTCTGAGGAGATGAAAAGCATTCTTTCTGGCTGGGCCTGCAGCAGCTATAAGCCTTGCAAATCTTTCCTCGCAGAACATCTGGGAGGAGCAGAAGGCGCTAGAGAGAAGGCGTGGGGAAGGCTGTGGGGAGATTTCTTGTAATGAGCTTTTATGAAGACTCGCCTCTTAAATAAGGAGAACTTTTGCCAACGTGGCTGGGTGGGTGAGGTTGTCAAGGGTGTTCCTTCGCCACCGCCTCCCATTTCTGCTCCCTTGGGGACAGGGCTGGGGCTGGGGCTGTGGGCGCAGAGCCCCTGCAGTCCCCTGGTTTGCCTCCTGCCCCTTTCATCACTGACAAGGTCTTGCTTCTAATCTCCAACCTTGAGCCCCCTCAAGTCCTGCGTTCCTCCACCCCCTGCCCCCATTTGTGACCTTCTAAAGAATTCCACAGAAGGTTCATACATCTGAGAAATGGCTTTCCTAATATACCAAAGGAAAATCTCCCCACTTCCTCTCTCTGCTAAGATGTAATTTTAACTTTTTTTTTTTTTTTTTAGAAAATGCTCTTTAAAGAGGAGACAAAGTCTGGGTCTTAAAGCTCTAGCTGGTTTTATCTTTTTTTTGTTGTTGTTGGTTTTCCATTTTCTTCCATGCGCTCTTTCTGCTTTCTATTTAAACCTTCTTTATTAAGCCCAGAGCACTTAGCCAGGCCTCGGGGCTAGAAAGATGACTAGGAACTGTCAGCCCAGAGGGGGAGACAGACGTGAAAGTGAGACTTAACAGGGCCAGGAGGCCAGGGCGTGGCACAAGAGCCCCTAGGCATTCTGGGGCACCTGGGAAAACATACAAGACAGGGCCAATGCCCCTTCCCTCCTCTGCCCCTTCCTCCTTCCCTCTCTTCCCTCCTCAGTCGATGTATTGAGTTCCTTCTCTGTGCAAGGCTATGGCTGCAAAAAGAATCCCTGTTCCTAGCAAATCCTCTACTGAGCAGAGAATCATTGTGGCTTTATGTCTGGGAAGGACCAGAATCTGCACCCCAGTTTTCTCCTGGCTGGCCAAGTGCTCTTGGGAGGCCTCCCTCTGTCCAAACTCCCTCTTTCTTCTTTAGTCAAATATGAATTTGACTTTACTCTCATCACCCCCTTCCCTGTGGTTGTGACAACATGGGATAACATTGAGTATGTACTAGGGCATGGGATAGATCTTTTGTTTGTTTACAAAAAGGAACTTTGAGATGAAGTAAACACATGGAGTCCTGAAGCAGGCCAGTCCTCCCATCCCTCTCTGTGTTGGTAGGATGTGTGAATATCAGAGTGGGACGGAACACGTAGAAGCTGTTAAGAAAGTGGGGAACCCACCCCTGTCTATGTTCCTATGTGACAGTTCAGAGTAACCTCAAGACAAAACTGTACCAATTCCTTGCACTTGTTCCCACTGCAGTGTTTTCAGACATATGCGCCATATTTACTACTGTCCTCTGTGTCACTGTTCTTGGTTTGGGTCCTCTCAAAAGGGAGGGGGCTGGGCGCTGCCAGCTTGCCCAGGAGCATCCACTGCAGCAGCCCCCAACTGGAACCACAGGTGAGTTGAGGGGATGTGGCACCAGGGGCCCTAGTTCTGTCCACAGAAATGCCAGACTCATTTCAAGGTGTTGTGCAAACACAGCTCATGAGTGGACATCCAACCCTGGTGTTACTTTGCTGGTAGCTCCCAGACGTGGCTTTGTAGAAAAGGCCAGCAAATATTTGGAGCCAGTAACTTAATTTACCTGGCAGATCATATGATCAGAAAACAGACCCTGATATTTATTTTTCATTCATGCAAATACACATTGAGGATTTTCTATGTGGCCATCACCGTGACTGACCCTGGGGGTGGAATATAAATAAGAGACATGATTTCTGATTTTGATGAACTTGTGGTTCAGCGCTAGAAACTACTCTCTGAATGAAGAAGGATTGGGGATTAGATGAGTCTAGGAACATCTGTTGACTGCAACTGTCCCTTTTTGGGGGAGAGTCAGAATGTATATTTCTTGAAGTCCTGCAACAAGTAAATCTTTTACATATTGTTTAACCCAATTTTTCCTAAATACTTTTGCCCATCACATGCCCAGCCCACCTCATCACTTTTAAAGTGAGCAGGGGCGGGGGACCCCTGTTGTGTTTTTCCCTCAGGCTGCCAGGTCAGCACCAGGTGCGGCTGTGAGGTCTTGGGTTTGCCTTGGGATCACAGCCCCCCTCCCTCCAGAACCACCTTGCTCCCTCACGCCCTCCTCAGCATCTCTTTTCTCTAGGGATCTTGTTGCTGAGGGCCCTCTGGTCTGAGAAAGGGGATTTGGGATCTCATTCATGCTTAGATTCCAGGGACTCAGGGCTACCCCTTTGGACTTAGTTAAGAGTTTTTTCTTAAAGAAATGTATTGTTTTCTATTTATTATGGTTCCTATAAAAGATAAAAGATTTAGAAAAATTTCTTAAACTTAAAATTTAGCTCTCTTAAAATCTACCCAGAAAGCACTCAAGAATTTTGAATCAAAATCTCATACCATTTATGCATTCCAAATTATTTATCATTGTAGACATGCTTTCTTTTGGGCTCCTACAATTTTTAATTACTTTTATTGGTGCATTATAGTTTCACATCATAATGCAGTTTATAGTAATAGTAACATACTAGAGAGCAATATTTGACCCAAAGGAGTAGCTCTCTAATGGGAGATATAAATACTGTGGCACCTGTTTAGCAAAGGTAACTGTAGAGGGGGTAAGGTTGGGCCCTGGCACAACCTCTGAAACCACTCTGCCTAGGAAGGGTCCTGCTGGATATATATTACCTTCGAGTGAAGGACTCCTTTGTGCGTTGCTGAGAGCTGATGCACACGAGAGGAAAATGGCCTGCTGGTATTGCTGTCAGGCGTGACCAGAATCCAGAATTGATTATCAGTGCACTCAGGCTCCTGCGCCATCTCTGCCACTCCCCTCCCCCACCTCTATTCCCTCACATGCTCCTTCTACATCAGAGATCTTGTTCCACCAGCCTCCTAGGTTTCTTGTGTGTGAAGTTATACTCCACAGGCATAGATCTATGTCTATAGCATCATGTAAACACTTTGTTAATATTATATCTGACTTCCTGTGTCCTTGTCCCCTTAGAGCAGTTTTAGGACAGCCACTGATAGTAATCAGTATTTATTAAGCACTTACTATGTTCAGGGACCCCAGTGTGTACTTGATGTGTGTTGTCATGCTTCTGCCTTGGGTGTTGAAGGGCTTACAGTGAAGCCAAAGGAATGAGGTCTCTCCGCATTCTCTGTTCCGTATGGCTCCCTTTGCCATTGGGGACCTTGGGACCTAGACGTTGAGGGAGCAAGAATGTGCTAGCATTGGAAACAGAGATCTGGGGCCATGCATTTAGAAGCGGCGAGGGCCAGGGATTTGCAAGAGGAGAGAGGAGTGAGCTGGATGCCCTGGGGCCTCTCCCACCCAGCCTCCTGCTTGTGCGCCTGTGCAGAGCTCCTGCAGGCTCACGTGCCCGCCAGCTCTCTGGCTTCAGTGGCTGGGAGGACCCACCAGGAGGTGGGAGGGGGAGCAGTGAGAGGTTGGGTGTTTCTTCCCTGCCACCCCATGGTAGGCTGCCCGTGACCCTCTGTCCACATGGTTACTCCCTCCAGGTTCTGGTGACAGCCCCCTCCTCTGCCCCTCCAAGCCTCGGAATTATGCCAGCAGCGCCTCCTGTTGCCAGCTCAGGGTCCCTTGTACCATCTTCCTCTGGTCTCTTTTTACCCTGTGCTCAGCTATGTAAATTGTCCACCCCCACCTTATTCTTGTTGAGGTAAAAACATTTAACATGAGATATACCATATTAACAGATTTTTTGAGTGTGTAATATAGTATTGTTACCTTTAGGCACGCTTTTGTACAGCAGATCTATAAAACTTATTCATCTTGCATGATTCAAATTTTATACCTGCTGAAAAGTCCTCATTTTCCCTCTCCTCAGACCCTGGTAATCACATTTATATACTATGCTTCTATGAGTTTGACTATTTTAGAAACCTCAGATCAGTGGAATCATGCAGAATTTGATCCTTCCACGTTGTCACACATGGCAGCAACTTCTATTTGAAGACTGAATAATATTCCACTGTATGAAGCCAGGCATGGTGGCGCACGCTTGTAATCCCAGTTCTTGGGAGGCTGATACAGGAGGATCCAGGTTCGTGGCCAGCCTCAGCTACTTAGTGAGGCCCTCCGCAACTTCGTGAGACCCTGTTTCAAAATAAAGAATAAAAAATAGGACTGGGGGTGGAGCTCTGAGGTAGGATGCCCCTGGGTTCAACCCCCAGTACTGCAAAAAAAAAAAAAAATTCCACTGTATGTATGTACCGCATTTTGTTTATACATTCATCCACTCATGGATGCATAGGTTGATTCTATACCTTGGCTGGTGATAATGCTATAATATACACAGAGTAAAGATATTTCTTTGAGACACTGATTTCAATTCTTTTGGATATGTACCTGAATGTGGAATTGTTGGATCATATGGTAGTTCTACTTTTAATTTTTTGAGGAACCACCATACTGTTTTTCATAGTGGTTATGCCAATTTATATTCCCATCAACAGTGTACAGGGGTTTCAATTTCTCTACTTCCTGCTTACCACCATTTATTATCACTTGTCTTTTTGTATGTGTGTGCATGGTACTAGGGATTGAACCCAGGGGCATTCTACCTCTGAGCTATACATTTATTTATTTATTATTTTGCAACAGGGTCTTGCTAGTTTGTTGAGGTTGGTCTTGAACCTGTGATCCTCCTATTTCAGGCTGCCAAGTACTGGGATTATAGGCATGTGCTATCACATTCAGCTTTGATTTTTTTTTTTTTTTGCGGTACCGGGGATTGAACCCAGGGGCGTTCTACCTCCGCGCTACACCCCCGGCCCTATTTTTTTATACTTTATTTTGAAACCGGGTCTCACAAAGTTGTGGAGGGCCTCACTAAGTAGAGAGAGAGAGACGGAGAGAGAGAGAGAGAGAGAGAGAAAGAGAGAGAGAGAGAGAGAGAGAGAGAGCGAGCTGAGGCTGGCCGTGAACCCGGATCCTCCGGTCTCCACCTCCCAAAGTATTGGGATTACAAGCGTGAGGCACCACGCCTGGCCTGACTTTTTTTTTTAATAGTAGACATCCCAACAGGTATAAAGTGATATCTTATTGTGGTTTTGATTTACATTTCCCTGATGATTAGTGATGTTGAGCATCTTTTCATGTACTGTTAAATCATTTAAATGTCTTCTTTACAAAAATGTCTGTTCAAGTCCTTTGCCCATTTTTAAATCAAGTTATTTTATGCTATTGAATTAAATTGTTGTTTTTTAAAAAAAATTTCCTCAGTTACCTCTTTGGGTGTCCTATCTGTCATGCTAGGATCCTGACATGCAGGTAGGAGGGCCACCAGCTCAGAGGGCAGAACATAAACATGTTTGAGGCCACAGGAGGAGGCTGTGCTGAGGGCCTCCCCAGCCAGTTTCCCCCAGCCGTTGGCTTCCTGAGGGGGAGGCTGGCACTCTGGGCTAGAATGCAGGTTGGTGAAGGTCAGTCTGATTTCCTTTTTCTAGGTAAGGCCGTGGGCTTCCCCACTGCCTTCCAGGTAGCCCTGCTGCATCATCTTTTGAAAGAAAACCTGCTTGTGCTGGGAAGCCCACATTCTGGGCACCCGTTTTGGGTGCCCAGATGGTGCCTGTATTTATAATAGCCCAGCACACTGACAGGACCTGCAGACACATGGATAAATATTTTGCCTTTCTTCTCAGGCAACATTTGAATCTTTCAAATTAAATTGCTGTCACAGGCAGGATGCTTATAATCCCCGAGGCAAAGCGAACTGTGTGGCCTCCAGCAGGGCTGTTCCTGCAGCTCCAGGCAGGCTCTCTGACTGCCCCTACATTGCCTGTCCCTGGCTTTCTGGTTCTTGCTGAGTGTCAAGTGGCCTCTTTGCTCATTGGCTTGGCAGGCTGCGGGCAGGAGAGGCCGAAGGCGTTGGCTCAGATCTCCTGGAACCCGTGGCAGCCTGTTGAGTGTGTTGAGGCCCAGAGAACCTGACCTTGCCTACGAAGTCAGGTGACTTTTCTCAGACACAAGTCACAGGTATCAATGTGGGCATGGAGCATGGAATCTGGTTTTGTGCTCTAAGGATAGGTCCAGGGACTGGTTTGTTTGATCTTGAAATTGTTGCAGGCAGGGCTGCTGCTAGTTTGTATTGCACTTTTGTGAAAATTAAAGGCAGCCCCTCTGGTAGAAGCAGCCCCCCCCCCCGCCACACCAGGGTGCAAGGCTTGGCAAACAGAGCAAAAGCTGGATTCTGCCCCCAAAATCCCCAGGACGGCACAACACACCCAAGTATACAAGTTCAAGACAGTTGTTGATTTTTTTTTGCAGTACTGAGGATTGAACCCAGGAATGCTCTGCCACTGAACTACATCTCCAGCCCTTTGCATTTATTTATTTATTTATTTAATTTTTGCGGTACCGGGGATTGAACCCAGGGGCATTCTACCTCTGAGCTACATCCCCGGCCCTCCCCCGGCCCTATTTTTATACTTTATCTTGAAACAGGGTCTCACGGAGTTGTGGAGGGCCTCACTAAGTAGCTGAGGCTGGCCGCGAACAAGGATCCTCCAGTCTCAGCCTCCCAAGTACTGGGATTACAAGCGTGCACCACCACACCCGGCCAGCCCTTTGCATTAAGATTGAGACAGGATCTCACTAAGTTGCTGAGGCTGGCCTCAAACTTACGATCCTCCTACTTCAGCCTCCCAAGTCACTGAGATTACAGATGTGCACCACTATCCCCACAGGTGTGCACCACCATGCCCACTTGCTGGTATATTTTTGTTATAACCTTCTAATCTTTGTATCTTTCTCTCCTTTTTCTTTTCTATACCCTCTCCCTTTTTTCCTAAAACCATTGACTTAGGTGCCCCTTGGATTGCATTTGCCAAGTACAGTGAGACCCTATCTATCCTGTGATCACATGCAATTTTCTTCTTCCTTGCCGTGATTGATAAACCTCTCCATGCAGTGTCCAGACAGGGAAGAGGTCTTTGCTGTAGTCTCACAGAGTTCTGCAACAATCACCTTCTCTTATTCATTACATTCTAGTTGGCCTCAATTATTTTAAATCATTGTATGTGATAAAAGGTGTTGGTTTTCCCAAGGACACCTGATATTATTCATGCCTTTCTTCAAAGCACATGCTGTTGGTGTTTACCTTGTGCTGGGGGCTGGGGAGATAATGGATGAATAAGACAAGTCCCTGCCCTTGAGAAACTCATCATCTAGTGGGGGAGTGAGGCGTGTAAACACATACATCGCAGCCCATTGGTGTGCTCGCTGCTGTGTAAGGAGGAAGCTCAGGGGGCGGGAGGGAGAGGGGAACAGCCCCAGGTGAACTGAGTGCGTCTGGCTGCCTCCTGGGTACAAGGAAGGCTCTGCTGAGGAGCCGCCATTGGAGCTGCCGATTAGGATGAGCCAGTGTTCTTAGGGAAGGCAGGCAGGGAGGATGGGCACAGTGGTGCAGGGATGTGGCACATTCAGGGTAAGGGAGGAAGGTTTGCCCTGCTGGATCCTAGGGCGTGTGGAGGTTGGGGCCAAAGGGGAGCTGGAGAATGGGGTCCATCCTATGTATAAAAGAGGCCAACGGAGGCCTTTGAGCAGGGGATGATATAGTCACATTTCCTTTGTGGAATAGGCTCCAGGCAGGAGGGTGACCTGACCTAGTGGAGGGAGGTTCTGGTTGGATGACCCTGAGTTCTAATCCTGGCATGGCCACTTCCATGGGCAAGTTGTTTAATCTTCTTGACCTTCCACTTTCTCATTTGTAAACTAGAGATGGTGGTAATAGTAACGCCTACTGAATTGGGTCATATAATGGATTAAATGAGACAATACCCCTAGCAGAGTTTCCAGATGGTGGGACGAGTGTAGAACCCAGGAATGGCTTCCAGGTGTGTTAGAAATGCTGGTTCCTTCAGCTCTCAGGGATGCAGGACCAGAGCGGCCCTGTCTCTTTTCCCCAGGGTGTCTCACACATACCTCTGTGTGTACCATGTCACATGTGAAGTCAGAAGCCACTGGTCTAAACAGCAGTGGGCAGGTCTCTCCTGCCTAGGAAGTTTCTTGAGATAGGTCATTGTAGTGGTGTGTCACTTAATGATGGGGACATGTTCTGAGAAATCTGTCTTTAGGCAGTTTTGTCATCATGTGAACCTCGTAGAGTGTACTCACAGAAACGGAAATGGCTGCGATATCACTAAGTGAGGTCACCTGGAGGGACCACCATCGTTTATGTCCCTGGCTTTGACTGAAACAGTGTAATGCTGCGCATGACTATATTAGGAGGTGGGGCCAGAGGAAAGACTGAACTCTGGGGACATTTCTGAAGTAGGACTGACAGAATTTGGTCACTGGTTGATGTCAGGAAGAAGGGGCACCATGGGGGGGGTTGGGGGAGGATGATGCTCTAGACTGGATGGGAGGGGATGCTATGAATGGAAATCATTGTGAAATTAGAATGTGCAGGTTTGAGGTGTGGATTTGAGTTGAGGAAGTGGAGACTGGAAGATACTTGTTCAAGAAGTTTAGCACGTTAAGGAAGGAGAGTGACAGGACGAAGGCGTGAAGTGGAGCTGTGGCAGGGGAACACCAGGGCACATGAGGGACTGCAGGTCCTTTGTGGGCTAAGGGGACAGAGGTGGAGGGGTTGAACAACTGAAAGTACAGGAAGAGAATGCATACCACTTCCCAGAGCCTTGTCTCTTTGGATAGTGTCTGTCCTGTTAGAGGAATCTCTGCCAATAACTGGCAACTGGGCAGTTGTCCAGATATGATTTACAATAAGGCATCGGTTTCACGAGGCACTGTCTAAATTATTGCACTCTACCAATTGCCAGTTTCCCTGCTGACAGTGGGCCAGGGGGGTCAAACAATTCAATCAGGTGCCACCAGTTATAAATTGAAAATCAGTGGGGTGCAAAATGGATTACCATCAAAATCTATTCAGGTGCAAAACCAAATTTCAAAACCCCTAACCTTTAAAAATCACTCCTTTCCTGATTCTTCACAATGCTCTGACATTGAGTTTTAATATCCCCCAGATAAGCAAACGTCAATAGAATGCCTGTCGGAGACCAAAAGTAACAAGGGAAGATCCACTTGGGCCTTCTTTTTGGAATTTGTAAACATGGTGGATTTTTTAATTAATACATTGGTAATTCTGTTAGATTCTTTAAGGAAGGAGTTCTCAAACTTAAGCATGAAACAGAATCAGCTGGAAGGCGTCATAAGATGCAGCCAGATTTTACTTGGAGTTTCTGATTCAATAGGTCTGGGGTTGGGTCTGAGAAGTTGCTTAACTAGTAAATTCCTTGTGGATGCTAATGCTGCTGGTCTGGGGACCACACTTCAAGAATCTCTGTCTTAAGATATAGGGACATTTTGATAATTTGACTAGCATAGCATACTTTGATTAATAACAACTTATGGTGAAGGTCTTACCAGACCAGGTGTTGAGTCTGTTAAGGGGCTGTAATTTTGTCCAAGAAACCTGAGAAGAGACTGGTTCCAAGAGATACGTGTTGATTTGATTGCTTTGTGGTCAGAGGTGAGGTTGGGGAGGATGGAAATGAGAAGCCCCCAATTTGCTATTCCAAAAACTGTGTATACTGAAAGCACAAATAATATTTTTAAGGCTGAAGTCTACTCTTTCCTGGTCCCTGCATGGAAACTGTTAATGTCTTCAGATGCCAAACTTCCTCTTTTTTAATTGGTGATTTGTAATCATATATTATGATGAAGTTCAGAGTGATAGAGGCATACATGCACACAGCACTCAGTGAGCCCTCCCCCAGCTGCCACCCCCACTTCCTCACCCTCCTGTGCACGACATTGCAATTGGCATTGATAAATAAGAGAGATGCAAATCAAAACTACTCTGAGATTTCACCTAATACCACTTAGAATGGCAATCATTAAAAACACAAATACTAAATGCTGTCGAGGATGTGGAAAAGTAGGAACTCTAATACACTGTTGTTGGGATTGGAAATTAGAGCAACCACTTTGGAAATCAGTGTGTAGGGTCCTTAGAAGAATGGGAATGAACCTACCATATGACCCAGCTATACCACTCCTGGTTATCTAACCAAAGGAACTGAAGTCACATTACCATAGTAATGTATGCATATCTATGTTTATAGCAGCACAATTCATAATAGCGAAACTTCCTTTTTCAACTTGAAAGCTGATTTTTCTTAAGAAGGTGAGACAAACATGGGCACCACGTTTTAAAATATATACTTTTACTGGTGCATTGTAATTATACATCATAATGAGGTTCAGAGTGAAAGAAATTTACATGCACACAGCACTTGGTGTTTCCTTGTGGATCCCACCTCATTCCCTCCCCCTCCCAGTACATATTATTGAGACTGGTATTGATAACCTCATATATGTACATAGCATTATTTGAAATGTTTCCTTCATCAAGTCTCCTTTGTTCCCTTCCCACCTCCCTCTCCAAATCCCCTTCCACTATTCTTTTTTTTTTTTTTTTGGTACTAGGGGTTGAACCCAAGGGACATTCTACCTCTGAGCTACACCCACAGCCCTTTTTTATTCTTTTATTTTGAAACAGGGTTTTGCTAAGTTGCTGAGGCTGGCCTTGAACCTGTAATCCTCCTATCTCAGCCTCCTAAATACTGGGATTACAGGTGTACACCACCATGCCTAGCTCCCTTCCACTATTCCACTGGTATCTCTTCTCATTTATCTGAAGTTCCTTTTGTTTCCCAATTTCTCTCTAGCTTCTACATATGAGAGAAAACATATGACCATTCACTTCTTGAGACTGACTAATCTCACTTATCATAGTATTCTCTAGTTCCATCCATTTTCCTGCAAATGACATAATTTTGTTCTTTATGGCTGAGTAAAATTCCATTGTGTATATACCACAGTTTCATAATTCATTCATCTGTTGATGGACGTCTAGGCTGGTTCCAAAATTTGGCTATTGTGAATTGTGCTGCTATAAACATGGATATGCATGTATCACTATAATATTTGACTTCAGTTTCTTTGGAAAGATACCCAGGAGTGGTGTATATGGGTCATATAGTGGATCCATTCCCAGTCTGAGGAACCTCACAGTGATCTCCATAGTGGCTGTACAAATTTGCAACCTCACTTACAGTGTAGAAGGGTTCCTGTTTCTCCACATCCTTGCCAGCATTTATTATTGTTTCTATTCATGATGATTGCCATTCTAACTGGAGTTAGATGGGATCTCAGTGTAGTTTTGAAAGTCAACTCAAGATGGATAAAAGACCTAGAAATTAGAGACTTTGCAATTACTAGAAGAGGGCATAAGACCAACTCTCCAACATATAGGTACTGATAGAGACTTCGTAAATAAGACCCCCAAAGCTCAGGAAATAAAAATGAGAATCAATAAATGGTATGGCATTAAATTAAAAAGCTACTGTGCAGCAAAAGAAACAATCAAGAGTCTGATGAGAGATCCTACAGAATGGGATAAAATCTTTGCTAGCTACTCCTCTGACAGAGGACTAATGTCTAGATTATACAAAGAACTTACAAAACCACTAAAAAAATACTCAATCAAACAATGGGCAATCAAACTGAATAGACACTTCTCAAAATAAGCAATACAAGCTGGGCGTGGTGGCACACGCTTGTAATCCCAGTACTTGGGAGGCTGATACAGGAGGATCCAGGTTCGCGGCCAGCCTCAGCTACTTAGTGAGGCCCTCCGCAACTTAGTGAGACCCTGTTTCAAAATAAAGAATAAAAAATAGTGCTGGGGGAATAGCTCGGAGATAGAATGCCCCTGGGTTCAATCCCCAGTACCACAAAAAATAATATATACATATTATTTCATATATATATATATATATGTGAAAAAATGTTCAGCATCATTAG
>PVJS01040203.1:0-18546 GCA_004027185.1 Glis glis | reverse complement strand
AAAAAAAAAAAAAAAAAAAAAAAAAAGGCTGTCTGTGGGTGTAGTTTGAAAGCAGAATGGCCCTAGGTTCAATCCCCAGTACCAAAAACAAACAAAAAAAGGCAGGGCTAGGGCTGTATTTCAATGGTCTGTCATTACTCAAGACACATAATTATCTCATTAGTAAAACCACAGCTCATATACCTATGTTGAAGATTAAGTTCAGAAGCTGTGAGGTTTCAGCTAAGAGCTTAAATACGCACTCTTACCTTGCAAATCCTTGTGGCAGCTCTCCAAGGCCATACAGTGGATAAAGATATGGGCTTTTGCCATATCTTGCCAAAGACTCACTGTAAAGTTTAATTCTATTAATGGTTTCACAACATGGTTGATCTAAGTAGCTGGAAAACAGGAAATGAATATTAGAAAAAGGCTCTAGTTTTCTTTCTTGTTCAATTTAAATCTTTTATTGAAGTGATTTCAATCCACTACTTTTTTATTTTACTTAAAAGGCTCTGACGATAACTTCCAACTAGAACCTCCTTTCACAGGTTTAAAGCATAGCTGTTTATTTGTTTTGTTAGAATTTCCACCTGGGAGAACTGGGAAATTCAGAGTTCCAAGAAAAATAAAAACCAAAAAACTTACTCATCAGTTCTATAAAGTGCAAGAGCGTGACCAGTGAAATCTATAACGTCTTGGCCCAAATCAAATTTCTTATACACGTCTCGCATTGTGGTCTTCATAGGATCAATGCCCTCTAAAGTTCTAGGATCTTTTTCATCAAAGTTGGCAACAAATACCAGGAATTTTCTGAAGCGACGTTTTTCAAACAGGCCCATTAAACCTAAAAAACAATTTTTCAGAAAGCACACACTCACAAGAGGACACTGAGGAATAAGTACAAGAGTAAAATTTAAACATGAATGCCATTAACGTGGGCTCCTCTAAAGCAAAGTGCAATTTAAGACATGGGAATTTGTACAAGCTGCTTCCCGTTTCACAACACTTTAATAAACCCATCAATTTGCCAGGCGTGGTGGCGCACACTTGTAATCCCAGTACTTGGGAGGCTGAGACCGGAGGATCCGGGTGCGCGGTCAGCCTCAGCTACTTAGTGAGGCCCTCTGCAACTTAGTGAGACCCTGTTTCAAAATAAAGAATAAAAAAATAGGGCGGGGGGTGTAACTCGGAGGGAGAATGCCCCTGGGTTCAATCCCTGGTACCACAATAAATAAATAAATAAATCCATCAATTAAAACAGACTAAGAATAAAGTCGTTAAGTTTACCATACAACTACAGGTAAGTACAACCAATACTCAATTAAATGCAAGCTGATTTATGTCTCTTATTAGACACAAAGAAAATATGACTGTAATCCCAGTACTTGGGAGGCTGAGATGAGGATTGCAGGTTCGAGACCAGCCTCATCAACTATTTCAAAATATAAAATAAAAAATAAGCCGGGCGTGGTAGCACACGCTTGTAATCCCAGTACTTGAGAGGCTGAGACTGGAGGATCCGGGTTCGTGGCCAGCCTCAGCTACTTAGTGAGGCCTCCGCAACTTAGTGAGATCCTATTTCAAAACAAAGAATAAAAAATAGGGCTGGGGGTGTAGCTCGGAGGTAGAATGCCCCTGGGTTCAATCCCCAGTACTGCAATAAATAAATTAATTAATTAATTAAATAAAAAAATAAAAATTAAAAGGCTGGGGGTATAGCTTGGAGGCAAAATATCTATGGGTTCAATTCCCAGTACCAAAAAAAAAAAAAAAGAGTTCAAAAACAGTATTATCTATGAAGGCATCAGTATCAATGTTCTTCCTTTGACTACTCTGATCTACACTCAACCAACTGAGTGTAAAATTCTGAATGCTCTTCCTTTCCTCTTCTGAATGCTAAGATACACTCTGGCATCAAATGGAAAAAGAAGCTTAAGATACCAAGGACAAATAAACCTCAATGAAATGTGGGTGTTGCTTGTGCTGTTGGTCACTTACTTTAAAGAAGTCCTAGATAATCAGTTCACTGATTTTTACACTAAAAGAAAAACAGATGAAGAGTCAGCTACACACTATCACCATATAGATTCTCAGCTCTTCCTACTGGCAGTACAGTTAGTAGAAGGACGATGAAAAGGAAACGTGTTTTTCTCTTTCTCTCCCCTTCCCTAAGCTTTACAGAATGTTCAAGTTCACAGGTGTATCCCCAACTGCCTAGAAGAGTTCTGGCACATCACAGACATTCAGTAAATATGTGATGACTGGGTGGGTGGATTTCTGAGACTCTTTTCCACTACATGATCTAATTATTCTCAGAAAATAAAATGAAGTTACTTACTGGATGCCAGGGCTTCTGCCTCAGTAGAAGGAACCTTGTAGATTTTTCCTCCCTTATAGACAAAGCTCCCTTCAGTCACTTTGAAATCCAGATAGCGAGTGACCTCTGTATAAAGCAGCATCTTAACCAGCTGACCTAGAAAAATCACATGATTCAAAGTTCAGTATTATTACCACTAAAAGTTAGCAGAAATAAATGTACCTTTACCAAGAGCTTCCCAATTTTTTTTAACATTGTACAATAACTCCTAGGAATCTTTAAGGCTATTTTTTAAATGTTACAGCCAGAACGCACACCGATTACAAATTTCAATGTCATCCCAGGAGAAAGTATTAATATCATAGCAATTTAAAAAGAACTTCATTCCTCTAAAATTCGAGAGAAAATTAATATGAAAAATAATTTTATAAAAGCCTACAAACTAAAAAAATTATAGAAATGATTGTTTTTGAAAGCCCTGTTAATCTAAGATTGTCACCAGAGCATCAAGAGGGAAGTATGTTACAAATGTTTATAATTTTGGTATTTACTGCACCACATAATAATGTGCCAATGTTTAGAACTCTGTCAAATGTTTATAATTTTTACATAACATTTACAAAATGTTTATTACAATTTTTGTATTATTGTGCCACATCGTAATTTTGATTCTCTAGAGCCATTTACTAATAAGTAGCACCTTCGATTCCCTCCATCCTTAACTTATGGACTCAAGACACTGCTAATGGACCATATTACTAACAATACTGCTGCCATCCAACAAAATCCAGTTCCTCACTCCCAGAATAATGCTCTCTATCAAGAGTTGGTTTCTCGTTTCAAGTCAGATTCAATGTACTGTCGTATATTAAGTTAGGATTCTTTACCATTAGCCATGAGGAACTTGGGAATTAAGTCAACATTCCAGTCTCTTCCTCTCCCCATTGATGCTGGTGGTGCTCCTGGTAATTTAAATCTTTTGTATAACTAAAAGCAAAACAAAAAATACCCATAATGTAATAAAATTTAATTTCTCATAGTTTACAACTATTTTTAAATGATTTCGCTATAACAAGTAAACATTACTACAAGAAGTGAAGTACAAGAACACGTCATTTTTATCAGATAAAATCTTGCGCACAGTTCCAATACATATGTAAATTATGACTCAACTCATGAAGGCTAAAATAAACAAATAACGCAGAATTTTGTTTTCTGTTTGTTTTTTACCAGCAGAAAAACAAGAGTACAGAACTATGTCAGTGACACACTAGTTCTTTCTTTTTTTTTTTTTTTTTTTGCGGTACCGGGGATTGAACCCAGGGGCATTCTACCTCCGAGCTACACCCCCAGCCCTATTTTTTATTCTTTATTTTGAAACAGGGTCTCGCTAAGTTGTGGAGGGTCTCACTAAGTAGCTGAGGCTGGCCAGGAACCCAGATCCTCTGGTCTCCGCCTCCCAAGTACTGGTATGACAAGCGTGCACCACCACGCCCGGCAGTGACACACTAGTTCTGCGGGTATATTCCTTACTACTTGTTTAATATCCCTTACAACTTATCATTTAAACTCATTCTCTCCTGAATAAAAAGCTAACCATGGCTCAATGTTTCTCCTTTAATTATATAAGGAGTTCAAAATAAATTTGGGGAATCTTCAAATCAGAAAAAATAACTAAAATCAGGGCTAGTTAACTTAGTCTTTTAAGCCTTATTGAGGTGTAACTGATATACAAAAACCTGCACATGTTTAGCGTATACATTTGGCTGAGTTGAACATATGCATATCCCTAATACAGCGCCACCACAAAGTGTTCAGTTTATCTAGCACCACAAGCACTTGTGTTCTGTGCTCTGGGGAGGGTTGTTTTGGTTTTTTTTGTTTTTGTTTATTATTATTATTATTATTATTATTATTATTATTTTTGGAGCAGGAGCACTCAGTTAACTTAGAATTTCTATGAATTGAATAGAAGCTTAAATAAAAGGAAGCTTGCAGTTTAAAGTCTAAGATTATGAATTCAATCTCATGAGCCCTATTGCTAAGGTAAGATAATTGAAGCTGGTGGATAATAAAAACTCAAGTCTCTGAATTGATTCACCAAAAAAAAAGCCTTGATCATTCTGTTGAGGATCAGCTAATAAATGTACTAAGTATACAAGGAATGGTGTCAACATATCCCCACACAGATTACTTACAGAAAAGAGAGCTGATGTTCATCACCTAAACCGAGTGTTCTGTTATTTCCATCATTTATGTTGGGGTAGCTTATGTGCCCCCTAAGGTGATGTAGCATGAAGTAATCAACAACTATTCCTTATAAACTAGCCCCAGCTTTTCAAAATAAAAGCTAGAAGGCTGTTGTAGATTAAGAGAATACAGAGAAACAACAAAAACGTAATGCTTGAGCCGTTAGTTAATTGTGGCTTTAAAAACAAAACAAAAGACTACTAAACAGCTCTGTATGACATGTTGGAGATCACTGGGAAATCTCAACACCATAGTCTAGATAATATTGCTAATTTTCCTAAATATAATGTACAATGATTACGCAGAAGAAAGTTATCTTAACAGATGAAGGCTGAAATATTTAGGTCAAGAAGCATGATGTCTGCATTACTTTCAATGGTTCAAAACCAGTAACAACAAAAATAAAATGACATGAAACAAATACATCAAAACACTAACTACTAAATTCAGATGAAAGGTTTTTGATACATTGGTAGTATTCTTTCAACTCTTCTGCATTCCTAAATAAAGAAAAAAACTTTTTTATATAAATACTAAGTCTGGGAAGTCACTGATTATATAAAAGTCATCAATGATATCTACATATCTCACAAAAAAACACAGCTTAGCTCATATCCATATACGTGATGTTCAATGAGCCCCAAACAGAAACATAACTTTAGTAAGACACATTTAGGAAATGCTTCCTGTGAGGCTGGGGTTCTAGTTCAAGGCTAGGATGCCTGCCTAGTGTTTGATCCTCAGCACCATAGAAAAAAATAATACAAAAATGCTCATGTCCTTAAAAAGTAGTAAATAGGGCAGTACAGCAAAAGGAATTAAGCTTGGAATTGTATTAACACAGGTTTACAACTCATCGCTGAGATTTTTTTTTTTTTGGCGGTACTAGGATTGAACCCAGGGGCATTCCACCTCCGAGCTACACCCCAGCCCTATTTTTTTATTCTTTATTTTGAAACCAGGTCTCACTAAGTTGTGCAGGGCCTCACTAAGTAGCTGAGGCTGGCTGCGAACCCGTGATCCTCCTGTCTCAGCCTCCCAAGTACTGCAATTACGAGCGTGCACCACCATGATTTTAACCCCACAGGGACAATTCTATAATCTGAAAAATGGGGATAAAAAAAATGACTTGGAGTGACTGAGAGAATAAACATCGTGTGGAAAGCACTGGCTTTGTGCCTGGCATATTAGGCTCTGCTATCATCCTTCCTAGCCTATATTAACGTTGAGAGATAATAGATGCTAAATAGTAACAAAAGTCGCAATTTAAATTTCTACAAGACCCCAACTAGAAGCTCCTAAAAAAGGAGCACAAGGATACAAGGAATGTTAATTTTCAGTAATACTTACATCTTCCAGTGGTGTTATAGATGCACTTTCTCCTCCATAATAAGGGTTTCGGTCCATATGTAGAACCTTCTTTCCATTCACTGACATTATACCTGACAGGATACATTCCTACAGAGGAAACATAAGTATCTTTAAAGGAAGGAATGCCTACTTCATATTTATTTATTTATTTATTTATTTATTTATTTATTTATTTATTTTGCAGTACTGGGGATTGAACCCAGGATATTCTACCTCCGAGCTACACCCCCGGCTCTATTTTTTATCCTTTATTTTGAAACCAGGTCTACACAAAGTTGCAGAGGGCCTCACTAAGTAGCTGAGGCTGGCTACGAACCTGCAATCCTCCTGTCTCAGCCTCCCAAATACTGGGATTACAAGCGTGCGCCACCACGCCCAGCTCCTACTTTATATTTAAAACAGACTCTTTAAAACAATAGTCTGTCATAGCTGAGCACAGAGCCGAATCCCTGTAATCTCAGTACTTGGGATACCAAGACAGGAGGATCACAGGTTCGCGACCAGCCTCAGCAACTAAGCGAGGTCCTCCGCAACTTAGCAAGAACCTGTTTCAAAATAAAGGATAAAAAATAGGGCCGGGGGTGTAGCTCGGAGGTAGAACACCCCTGGGTTCAATCCCCGGTACTGCAGTAAAAAAAAAAAAAAATAGGGCTAGGGGACACCCCCATTCTACCTCTGAGCTTGTAGCAACTTAGTGAGACCCTGTTCCAAAATAAAAGAACAAAATAGGGCTTGGGTGTAACTTGGAGGTACAATGCCCCTGGATTTCATCCTCAGTACCCCCCACACACACACAAGTAATGATGGGAATAATATGGCTAAGTATCAAAATGGACATTTCTATTCATAATTCCTGACTAGAATTACTGTGTAGAACAAAAACAAACAAAACTAGAAAAAAACCTCTGCAAAGTACAAACAGCTGTGGAGCTAGTTGCTCTCATTTTTTAAATACACTATTTCTAACACAATTCAGTTATTTCCAAAGCCACAGAGAGATGCGTGCAAATCATGTGGTGAGAGGCTGCCTAAAGCTGCTGAAAGCACAGAAACGTAGAAGTTTCCAGCCTAACATGAAAGTAAGAAAGAAGGGGAAAATCAAGAAGTAGACTGAAGTATTAAAAAAAAAAAAGCAGAGCAATCTGAGACCATTTAAAGGAGGGTCAAAGTTCCTACAAAGCTTACTAAGTCTTAATGTCTTCATTAACTTACAGCATACGATAATAACTAATCATCATGACAGGACATCTTAGTTATCAAGTAAATTAATTATGTTTTTTACTTTGTTAAAGAAGGTGCAATCTTACTTGGAAATGCTTTTACCCAAGAGCTGTAGTTCTTTAAAAGAATTACTGTCAGTTCCTTAGAAAACTCAATTATACAAAAAACTACATTTTTTCCTAGGCAGAGAATGAAGACTTTAGTTTTTACCGAATCCTTTGAGGTCTTCTTCATTAAAGTTACTAACAGTATTTGTGAATTAATATGAGTTTTTAGACTTAACTGATATAAAACAAGGACAACAATAAGCAACACAGAAATCTCCAATATTTCCTCACCCTTCCTTCCTTCCTTCCTTCCTTCCTTCCTTCCTTCCTTCATTTATTTATTTTATTTGCGGTACTGGGATTGAACCCAGGGGCATTCTACCTCCAAGCTACACCCCCAGCCCTATTTTATTCTTTATTTTGAAACAGGGTCTCACTAAGTTGCGGAGGACCTCACTAAGTAGCTGAGTCTGGCCACAAACCTACAATACTCCTGTGTCAGCCTCCCAAGTACTGGGATTACAAGAGTGTGCCACCATGCCCGGCTCCACACTTCCTTTAAAAACTTGTAATCCGCCGGGCGTGGTGGCGCACGCTTGTAATCCCAGTACTTTGGGAGGCAGAGACCGGAGGATCCGGGTTCGCGGCCAGCCTCAGCTCATGCATGCGTGCACATGCGCGCGCTCTCTCTCTCTCTCTCTCTCTCTCTCTCTACTTAGTGAGGCCCTCCGCAACTTCGTGAGACCTGGTTTCAAAATAAAGTATAAAAAAAAATAGGGCCGGGGGCGTAGCGCGGAGGTAGAACACCCCTGCGTTCAATTCCCGGTACCGCAAAAAAAAAAAAATTGTAATCCCAGTACTTGGAAGGCTGAGACTGGAGGATCACAGGTTCGCAGCCAGCCTCAGCTACTTGGTGAGACCCTCTGCAACTTTGTGAGACCCTGTTTCAAAATAAAAATATAAAATAGGGCTGGGGGTGGAGCTCGGAGGTAGAATGCCCCTGGGTTCAATCTCCAGTACCACAAAAAAAAAGTAAGTTCCTGGCACTCAAAGTACCTGACACAGGGGGCATCATGTATTATTTGGTACCCACACCTGATGGCATATGCCTTTATTAGGTTCTTAAAACTTGGGCACAGAATATTTATAAACCAAAGCTTAAGGAAATTGAGTGAATGTTCACTCCATATACTCAAAGTTCATTCTAATTTGAGAGTTTTTAACTTTGGTGATCTGGCCACTTAACTTCCAGTCATCTAAGTCCTACTATCACTAAAACTGAGGGAATGAGATTGCTCATTATCAAAATCCTCCTGTCACCACTACTCCTATCAATAATTGCCCTGATCCGATATAGTTCTCAAAGCGCATCTCACAAAATAATCTAGGAAGACTCATGGAGAATAAAGTTATCATAACTAGCTAGAAAATGAAAGCAGAAATTGGCTTGATTTGTAGTTAATTATGTATCCACCACTCATCCAAAAGTTCACAATCCAAATGAAAACTTAAATGAAGTGTATTACCTTAACTTGGCTGTTACACAGTAAGACTGTGCCATCTTTGATACAAAGTGATGCTTCTGAACTAGGCAAGTGGAAACCTGCGCAATGATGGATTTGCACTTACTTGTCTATGCTCAACTGACCTTGAGTACTCATGAGCAAATCTGAAAGACTAGAATAACCATAGAAAAACAGTGGAACTAACCGGCTCTTAAAACATGCTGGCAACAACAGTACTCGTTCCAATGGGCAAAATCCACCACAAACTACTAAGCTCAGCTCAGAATTCCAATTAGGCATTTTTTTTGGGGGGTACTGGGGCTGGAACCCAGGGGCATTCTACCTCTGGGCTACACCCCCAGACCTATTTTTTATTCTTTATTTTGAAACAGGGTCTCACTAAGTTGCAGAGGGCCTCACTAAGGAGCGGAGGCTGACTGCGAACTTGCGATCCTCCTGTCTCAGCCTCCCAAGTACTGGGATTACAAGCGTGTACCACCATGCCCGGCCCAATTAGGCACTTAAAAAAAAAAAAAAAACACTTGCAGTGGGTAGACCTATTCATTTAGGCATCCAATAGTCTTCCCAACTTATCATCAAAAAAGGAATTCAAGGAAATCCCCACACTTAAATGACTAAATGACTTTCTGGATAGATAATCGCATCTGATTGGTACTATTTTCTTGAGTCACAGGTCTATTTCTGGACTGGTCAAATATAATAAAGTATTCAGAAATGAGCATTCTCTAACAATTATCATGTATCACTATTATCAGAAAAATTACTTTTTCCTAAAAAAATTAGCTGAATAAAAGATCAAAGGTTTCCTCTTGTCTAGTAGAAATCAAAAAATTATTTCAAGATGTTATCGGAATAAAAATTAATTCAATCCTGAGATATTACAATGCATTGCAACAACTTTGAGTGGTAGTTTATATTAAATGATTCGGGCATTTGAAGTCAGATTGTATGAAATCCAAAGATTTACATCAGTGTTCGTCTAATCAGTGTTCATACTTTAAAAAAACGGAGTCAAAATGGTTCTCTGTCCAAACTGAATTATTTTGCAAGATGAAGAGTCCCCCTTTTCCTAAAAAAGCAACAGAAAAAGAACAAGATACAAAAACTGCCTGCAAGCTGGGCATCTTGAAGCATGCTCGTAATTCCAGTACTTGGGAGGCTGAGACAGGGGGATCGCAGGTTCGAGGACAACCTCAGCAAGTAGTGAGCTTCTCATCAACCTAGCAAGACCCTGTTTCAAAAATAAAATAGGACTGGGAGTGTAGCTCGGAGGTAGAATGCCCCTGGGTTCAATCCCCAATACCAAAGCCCCCCCAAAAAACCTGTCTGCATTATTTGTAGAATACTATCTAAAGATCTCTAAGCAGAAAAATATACGCTAACCAGAAAAATAAATATACGCTGATATCAGATATGCCTTGCATTCATATATCACGAATGCATTCTTCATGTTATTGATGTGTTTCTAACTCCTGAAGGGACTTTGGTAGTACAGAGATCTTGGCCTCTAGCAATACATCACCAATCCGTTTCTTAAGGGAAAGATCCAGAAGACACAGTGGAGGAGCCGAGCAAACGAAACAAAAGGAAAAGATAGCAAAGGTCAGGTGCAAAGGCATTTGACAGACAAGTTTTGAAGAAACTTCATTTCCAATTCTACAGACGCTCAATAAGTGGGATGAGAGGGTGGTTTAAAGGCGTGAATAAGGCTCATTTATTTGGAGGGGAGTGATTCTTAAGATTTAGAGGGGAAAGATTTTCTCCAAAAACTTAATGAAACTCTAGCAATTACAAAGCAGTGACTCTCCACTGACTTGTCACCAAATCTTCTGCCTGGCTTTGGCGGCCAAAGACAAGAGTAACAGCAGTGGCTTCAGGCTAAATAGGAAACGCCACGGCGAGCGGTTTACACCCTCCCCCCTCTGCCTGGGGCTGCTCCGCTTCCAATCGGGAGAGGTCAGAGTCCCAAAGGGGAAGTAGAGGAGCATCGGCAAGCTTTTTTCCTTTCCTCTTCGTTTCTGCAAGAGGCTGAAGCTCTCCTTTCTCACCTGCTTTTATTCGGCCGTTACTACCGAACTGACTAGCTTCCCAGATGCACGACCTGGGTTTCCGTTTCCTGGTCTTGCCCTGCAAATCAGTCCACGTCCACCAGCCGTGTCCCCCTCCCCGAAAACCAAGGCCAGCGACGCAAGACAGTCCCCAAAGAGACGCCCAGGCCGGCCGGTGTCGGACGCCGGGCCCGCTGGGGTCCAGGCTGGTGTGCGTCCGCCGCCAACCCCGGCCGGATGGCGGGGGAGGCGCGCCCAGGGCGGGACTGAGCGAGGGGGCCCTGAGGCCACCCTCCACCCCGGGGCCGCACCCCGCGAGCCGCCCCGCACCCCTCGCCGCCCGCAGCTCACCGTCAGGCCGGTGCCCAGCACGATCACATCGTACTCCTCATTCATGGCGGGGCAGGGCGAGCACCTACGATCCGAGAATGGAGAAAGCGCAGAGGCTCTTCCCTACCGAGGCGGGAAGGTGCTCAGGCCGACTCGGGCCCGAGGGAGAAGGGAAGACCAGAGGAGAGGTAAAATGGAGCTGACGAGGAGGCGAGGTCGGCCGCCACCTCAGACGGGAAGAGAAGAGCTGGGCAGGGAGGGAGGGCCAGAGGGGAGGGTGCGGTGGGCGGAGTCTCTGTCTCCGTAGCCGGGGCGGGGCCTGCAGAGAGGCCGCGGCAGCCGCCAATCACGCCCGGCGCGCCCTTTCATTGGCTATGCCCCTTGTCGTTCGCCCATCCTTCTTCTTTTCTCGCCACTCGCGAGAGGAGGGCGGGACGTCGCCATCTTGGCTTCCGGTTTCCCCGCCCGTCCTCTGCCACCGTGGTCTGGGCGGCGGCGAGCGGTCCCGGGATGGACTTGCCGGAGAGGAGCCGGGCGGAGGCTGCGCGCTGCTGCTGCGCTCCTGACTCCCGCCGCTTGGGCAGGCGCTCGCTAGGTCCCGGGCCCCAGAGTTGGACATTGCCCTTGGACTTTGAGCTGTTGATGCGCAGTCTGGGGTGTGCCGGGCCACGTGGGTGAGGAACACCGGCCTGGGCTGCCTCTCGGGGGGCTGGCAGCCTGCGTGCATGCTGCAGCTTGGCGCCTGGTCCTGCCCGCAGGGCTGGGCTCGCTGGAAAGAGCTCAAGACACGGAACGCATGTAATTTCGCGTCCTGTGTTCTACCTGTTGGGCTCTGTTCAATAACTTTGACCTAAACTGGTGTCCGTAGATCTACGAAATTCGGCCCAAAGAACTGCATCCTAGGTTGATGTGCAAGCCGATGGTAACCTAACCTAAAAGTATACCCCGGTAACCAAGCAACTGAGCCTCCGCCAATCCCAGGTTGAAGGCTGCCAAGTTGTGTCCAAATTAGGCAAATGCTGAATTGCACTATTCAGGTAATCTTTGTACATTTCCTGTTTTTCTGGTTATAAATACAGCTCGCCGCATTGAAAGGGGGGGCATTTTGAACCACTTTTGGTCTGTCATACTGCCTAGTTCTAGATCCTTTTTCTTGTCTAAATAAACATGATAAATATAACACATCAGTTTTTTCATTAACAGATTGGCATAGTAGGCGAGATCTAAAGTAGAACTTCCAGTGGTCCCCAGGAGCATCAAACCATCACAGGAGAGGCCCACCAGGACTCTTTGGGCCTGTTGGTCTCACAGAAATTGGAAGTTCTGGGTAAGTTTCTTGGATCCCCAGTTACACTCATTTTGTGTTCTGAACTCGTGAGTTTAAGCAAACTTTCTTTTTTCTCCCACTTTACCGAATTAGATTCAGTTCAGAGGCCTCAGATTCAAATTTGACAGTTTACTGCATTAGATCTAAATTAAGAGACTCTAGTAGGTATTTTTTATTTTCAAATTTTTAGTGTGTGTGTGTGTGTGAGAGAGAGAGAGAGATATACTGGGGATTGAACCCAGGGATGTTCTACCTCCAAGCCACACCCCCAGCCCTATTTTTTTAATTTTTCAAACATGGTCTCGCTAAATTGCTGAGGGCCTCACTAAGTTAAGATCCTCCTATCTCAGCCTCCCACGTACTGGGATTATAAGCATGTACCACCGTGCCCAGCTTCAATTTTTGACTTTTAAAAAATTCTAGATCATCAGACTCTTCACAATTCAAGAAGTCTAAGACTCCAATTTCTGGAACTCTGGTTAGATTCATGTATCAAGACTGGCCCCAGAACATGTGCAGTTTTAGGGAAATGGATTAACCTAACTATAAACAGCTTAGAAAAGCAGTGGCTACCATGGAAATGCTTTCATTTGGAGAGAGTTGTGTGTAAGGCATATTCGAAAACGTAAAAAATCCTGCAAAAGCAGGGCTGGGGGTGTAGCTCACTGGGACAGTACCTGCCTAGCAGCTAGTGCAGAGTCCTGGGTTCGATCCTTAGCATTGCCAAAACAGTAAGGTAGGTTCCTTAATTAGTATGTAGAGGTATCTCAAAGACTTAATGAATCAGAAATGTCTCCTTAAAAATTATTGGAAAAGGCAAAGGAAAAGCTTTAAGCAACACATTAAGGGCATGATGAAAGAGGACTGTACTTTGGTGACTGAACTAACCCTAACTATTCCTTCTGTCTTTACCTAAACACTCTGATTCCACAAAACTTTTTCCCCTCCAAGATAATAAAAAAGATGGATTCAGAGCCGGGTGTGGTGGTGCACGCTTGTAATCCCAGTACTTTGGGAGGCGGAGACCAGAGGATCCGGGTTCGCGGCCAGCCTCAGCTCTCTCTCTCTCTCTCTCTCCCTGTCTCTCTCTCTCTCTCTCTCTCTCTCTCTCTCTCTCTCTACCTAGTGAGGCCCTCCGCAACTTCGTGAGACCGGTTTCAAAAATAAAGTATAAAAAAATAGGGCCGGGGGTGTAGCGTGGAGGTAGAACGCCCCTGGGTTCAATCCCCAGTACCGCAAAAAAAAAAGATGGATTCATGCTTTGTAAAGTGAGACCTTCTGACCAACCAGACCTGTCTGCCATAATCACTCTTGCTCCATGCTCTGAGGCAGAGCTTAGAGCCATTCCAAGATCCAAAAGAAAATCCTTCAAAACTTTACCTAGAGCCAGGCGTGGTGGCACACGCTTATAATACCAGTTGGGAGGCTGAGACAGGAGGATTGCAGGTTCGTGGCCAGCCTCAGCTATTTAGTGAGGCCCTCTGCAACTTATTGAGACGCTGTTTCAAAATAAAGAATAAAAAAAAATCGGGCTGGGGGTTGAGTTTGGAGGTAGAATGCCCTTGGGTTCAATCCCCAGTACCAAAAAAGAAGAAAAAAAGAATAAAAAATAGGGCTGGGGGTGTGGCTCAGAGGTAGAATGCCCCTAGGTTCAATCCCCAGTACCGCACAAAAAATATATATATATACCTAGGAATTTAGAATCCTCATAAGCCCTTACAATCCGAAACTCCCTAACCTTCACTGATATATGTATGTGATATTGGGACCTGGTAAAGCTTGAAAATGAACAGCAGGAGCAGAATAGAAGGAAACTGCATGGGATATTAATGATTCTTTCAAAAATTCTTCAAGGGCAGAACCATGGAAAGATAGGAAAATTGCTAAAAGAATTTTAAATTCAATCCTTTTTTCTGGGGAAAGTTCATTGGTCCGTTATACAATGTCACAGGGAAAGGAAGAAAGAACCAGTTTCAAAGTACAGAGCTCACTTAGAAACACAGTGAAGCATTCTGAGATCAGAATACATCAAAGAATATTTCCTGCAGCAACCAAAATGCCAGAAAAAACAGGCAGCTATACACTGCCAGAAAAAACAGGCAGCTATATACAAATGCCCCTGGGTTCGGAGAGATTGGAGAAATACTACTCTCACAACTTTGACCTTCCAGTTACTTTTTTGCACTTTCCACAGGGACCAGAGACCAAGGGACCTGGAATTGGAACAGTGAAAGATCTCAAAAGGAAAACAATGTGCTCCGTGGATGTGGTATGGCATTGGGAGACTCCATGAAGTAACTCTGGGCTTATCTTTTTCTACTTTTTAATCAATGGATTACACAACACCTTGACAACAGCAGGAGTCAAAAGGTGACCTACCTGCATCATTATTTCTGAGACCGGTACCACCACCTTTTGAAGTCTGGCACTCACTCTTACTTTCCAAATAGCTTTAATTAGCTGGGCGTGGTGGTTCACACTTGTAATCCCAGGACCTGGGAGGCTGAGACAGGAGGATCGCAGGTTCACGACCAGCCTCAGCTACTTAGTGAGGCTCTCTACAACTTAGTGAGACCCTGTTTCAAAATAAAAGAATAAAAAATAGGGCTGGGGTTGTAGCTTGAAGGTAGAATGACCCTGGGTTCAATCTCCAGTACTGCAAAAAAAAAATAGCTTTAATTAAAATTTCCCACCAGGATGTGGTGGTGCACACCTGTAATCCCAGTACTTGGGAGGCTGAGACATGAAGATTGCAGGTTCTGGGACAGCCTCAGCAATTTAGCAAAACCCTCAGCAACTTAGAAAGACCCTGTTTCAAAATAAAAAAAATAAGCCGGGCATGGTGGCACACGCTTGTAATCCCAGTACTTGGGAGGCGGAGACCGGAGGATCCGGGTTCGCGGCCAGCCTCAGCTTCTTAGTGAGGCCCTCCGCAACTTCGTGAGACCCGGTTTCAAAATAAAGGATGAAAAAATAGGGCCGGGGGTGTAGCTCGGAGGTAAAATGCCCCTGGGTTCAATCCCCAGTACTGCAAAAAAAATAAATAAATAAAAAAATAGAAGCTGGGCGTGGTGACACACACTCGTAATCCCAGTACGTGGGAGGCTGAGACCAGAGGATCACAGATTAGCAGCCAAGTTCGGCAACTTAGTGAGGCCCTCTGCAACTTAGTGAGACCCTGTTTCACAATAAAGAATAAAATAGGACTGGGGGTATAGCTTGGAGGTAGAATGCCCCTGGGTTCAATCCCCAGTACCACAAAAAAAAAAAAATTAAAAATAGAGCTGGGGTGTGGCTCAGAGGAAGAATGTCCTTGGGTTCAATCCCCAACAACCCCCCCACAAACACACACACTCAAAAGAATCCCAGAATACCACCCTTAATCAGATGTCAAAGTAGTCTGTAACTAAAATTAGTTCCTATCTTAAAATAGATGACGAAGCCCAGTGTGGTGGTGCACACTTGTAATCCCAGTACTTGGGAGGCTGAGACAGGAGGATCTCAGGTTCAAGGACAGCCTCGACAATTTAATGAGGCTCTCAGCAACCTAGTGAGACCCTGTTTCCAAATAAGAAATAAAATTGGCCGGGCGTGGTGGCGCACGCTTGTAATCCCAGTACTTTGGGAGGCGGAGACTGGAGGATCCGGGTTCGCGGCCAGCCTCAGCGCGCGCATGCGCTCGCGCGTGCTCTCTCTCTCTCTCTCTCTCTCTCTCTCTCTACCTAATGAGGCCCTCCGCAACTTCGTGAGACCCGGTTTCAAAATAAATTATACAAAAAAATAGGGCCGGGGGTGTGGCGCAGAGGTAGAACGCCCCTGCGTTCAATCCCCGGTACCGCAAAAAAAAAGAAATAAAATTGGTCTGGGGATGTAGCTCGGAGGTAGAATGCTTCTGGGTTCAATTCCCAGGACCACAAAAAAATAATTAAAAAAAAGATGATGAATTGGCATCTACTGAGGAGAGGTTCCAGAGGAGTTCTTGTGGATTCACTCTTGGCAGAAGTGGAGTGCCAGTTGTATGTACTTTAGTTCATAAATTGGGAATATATTTGAACTTTGCAGCCAATCAGACTTCTCAGAGATTCAGATTGGTAGAGGCCATCCTCCAACAAATGGATGAGAATATCTGTGTATGACAGAAATACTTAATGGAGAATCATGCAGCTCTTGACCTCCTCTTTGCCAAGTTTGGGACCTGTATGGGTTACTAAACAAAACTGAATGCTACACTTATCTGTCCCTTGATTTAGTACTACAGACAGCTTAATTAGAAAAGTGACTGATAGGCCAGGCATGGTGGTGCACACTTGAAATCCCAGTACTTGGGAGGCGGAGACCGGAGGATCCAGGTTCGCGGCCAGCCTCAGCTACTTAGTGAGGCCCTCTGCAACTTAGTGAGACCCGGTTTCAAAATAAAGAATGAAAAAATAGGGCTGGGGGTGTAGCTCGGAGCTAGAATGCCCCTGGGTTCAATCTCCAGTACCATAGCTGGGCATGGTGGCGCATGCTTGTAATCCCAGTACTTGGGAGGCTGAGACCGGAGGATCCGGGTTCGCGACCAGCCTCAGCTACTTAGTGAGGCCCTCCGCAACTTAGTGAGACCCTGTTTCAAAATAAAGAATAAAAACTAGGGCTTGGGGTGTAGCTCAGAGGTAGAATGCCCCTGGGTTCAATCCCCAGTACTGCAAAAAAATAAAATAAAATAAAGGATATAAAAAAATAGGGCTGGCCGGGCATCGTGGCGCATGCTTGTAATCCCAGTACTTTGGGAGGCGGAGACCGGAGGTTCCAGGTTCGCGGCCTGCCTCAGCTCTCTCTCTCTCTCTCTCTCTCTCTCTCTTTCTCTCTCCCTCCCCCCTCTACTTAGTGAGGCCCTCCGCAACTTCGTGAGACCTGGTTTCAAAATAAAGTATAAAAAATAGGGCCGGGGGTGTAGCGCGGAGGTAGAACGCCCCTGGGTTCAATCCCCGGTACCGCAAAAAAAAAAAAAGTAGGGCTGGGGGTGTAGCTTGGAGGTAGAATGCCCCTGGGTTCAATCTCCAATACTGCAAAAAAAAAAAAAAAAAAAGTGGCTGATACTACCATTTCTCTAGGCATGGCCACCAAACACATTAAGGAAAGTACTCAGGGGAGAGTAACATATGATGTGTTTGAGGGAATGGCTAGCAGCTAGTTTAAAGGCATCCTGGTGGGTAAATGTTAAGCATGGCTGATCAAAGGATTCCTGATCTTTACATTTCTTTTTGTAGGTCTCCAGATCACTATTAGTTATCTTTTTTCTTTTTGGTACTGGGGGTTGAATCCAGGGCATTCTACCTCTGAGCTACTAGCCCTATTTTATTTTTTTATTTTGAAACAAGCTCTCACTAAATTGATGAGGCTGGCTTCGAACCTGCAATTCTTCTTTCTCAGCCTCCTAACTACAGGCATGGGCCACCATGCCTGGCCAATCCAGATCACTATTAGGACAGACTGTTGGTCACTGTGACCAAAATACTTGACCAGAACAACTTAAAGGAGGAAATGTTTGTTTTGGTTCACAGTTTCAGAAGTTCAATCCATACTCAGCAGGCTACAAGGCAGACATTGTGGTGGAAGGGCATAGCAGAGGAAAGCTGCTCAGCTCGTGGCAGCTGGAAATCAGAGAGAGAGAGAGAGGCGTGCATACCAGGGACAGATACAGTCTTCCAGATGACGCACCTCCTCCAGCCATGCCACACGTCTGAACCTTGCTCCTTTGATGACCATGCATTCAACACATAAGCTTTTGGGGAGGGGCAGGAACATTCCACATCCAAACCATAACACTTCCCAAAGGCTCATGTCCATCTCAATGCATTCAGTCCATCTCCAAAAGTCCTGTAATCTTTTTTTTTTTTTTTTTTTTTTTTTTTTGCGGTACTGGGGATTGAACCCAGGGGCATTCTACCTCCAAGCTACTCCCTCAGCCCTATTTTTTTAGTCTTTATTTTGAAACAGGGTCTCACTAAGTTGCGGAGGGCCTCAGTAAGTAGCTGAGGCTGGTCACAAACCTGGATCCTCTGGTCTCAGCCTCCCAAGTACTGGGATTACAAGCATGTGCCACCACGCCCAGCTAGTCTCTGTAATCTTTTTTTTTTTTTTTTTT
>PVJS01040202.1:0-18546 GCA_004027185.1 Glis glis | reverse complement strand
CCCGGCCCTATTTTTTATACTTTATTTTGAAACCGGGTCTCACGAAGTTGCGGAGGGCCTCACTAGGTAGAGAGAGAGAGAGAGAGACAGGGAGAGAGAGAGACAGAGACAGAGAGACAGAGAACACTGAGGCTGGTCGCGAACCCGGATTCTCCGGTCTCCGCCTCCCAAAGTACTGGGATTACAAGCGTGCGCCACCACGCCTGGCTTATTCTTCTTTTAATATTTTTCAATTATTGAAGACTTGGAGACCATTTTTAGTTTGAAGGATCTGTTAAGAATGGATGGCAGTTCAGATTTGACCTATAGGCCAGAATTTGCTGAGCCCTGCTCTAGATGAGGAGTATTTCAAGATAAACTCCAGTCTTATTGAGGTAGGTGATTTAAACTCCAGTCTTATTGAGGTAGGTGATTTGAATGTTGTTAAATGAATCAGAAGTAACCAATTGGTTGGGATATTTTAATTTCGATGATTTTGATTTTGGAACTTCCTCAGCTTCTCTCCTAGGTCGAGTTCTAATCTCTTCAGTCTATCTTCACACGGAAGCCACTTCACCCTCAGATCATTTTCACTGTCTCTTTTTTTTTCTCATACTACAATCACAGAAATGACTGTAAAAACAAGTCACACAACTCACACACTGATGGGGTATGTCACACAGTACAGGAAGCTGACATCTCCTGTCTACAGAGATAGATAGTGAGAATTGAGCCTGTTTATCCTATAGAATCATACAGAAAATGTGTTCCTGGCACTGGGGAGAGATACTAATTGGCATTTCCAGGTTGTGGTCTATAATGCACATTTACTACAACACCTCCAATATAACTGATGTCTCCAATGTATTGTCACAAGCTTGCCAGGTGGGACCAAGATAAAATACAACAAGACAATGTTCTAATACACTATTTTGATGATACGATTATCTCAAAAACTGAGGATCAAGCTAAAAGCAACCATAATAAGGTCATAAATCCAATGATTTGGGATGACTGATTAACTTAAAAAATTCCAGGTCCCTACCCAGACTGTGAAATTTGGGGGGATTGTATGAGCTAGAGTCACCCATTGCAAACAGCAGATATCTGGGAATAAATTGTTGTTGCTTCTCACCTCTTAAACTAAACTAGAGGCTCAACACCCAGTGGGCCCATTTGGCTTCTGGAGAAATCATATCCCACTCCTAGGGATACTGTAATTCCATAAAATTACCCAGAAAAAGGATATATTGAATTGAGGATCTGAATGACAAGGTTTCTTAGAACTGCTGAAGGCTGTAGCTTGTTACTCCATTAGGACGGTATAATCCCAATGATGAAATAAAACTAAAACGCCAGCCAGTTGCATTTGGGCTAACTGGAGTCTCTGGCAAAAGCCCATAGCCCCTGCTCAGTAGTGACCTCTAAGCCTTTGAACTAGAAGTGCCAAGTTCTGTTCTCTATTATACTCCCTTTGAAAGACACTTAACATTCTTGCTATTGAGCATTTTAGAAATCGCCCCAATAACCAAAGGACATATGACTATATTAAGACCTCAAGTACCCAGCATATCATGTGTGATATCAGAAAAGCATTTCAAGAAAGAGAACAGTGTCCAGAGAAGCTCAATTCTTGTTTTATTTTTTCCTGTGCTGGGAATTGAATTCAGAGTGTTCTCTCTCTGAACTACACCCCCAGCCCTTTTATTTTTATTTTGAGACAGGGTCTTGTTAAGTTGCTGAGAGCTTCACTATGTTGCTGAGGCTGGCTGAAAACCTGTGATCCTCCTGTCTCAGCCTCCCAAGTACTAGGATTACAGGCGTGCACCACCATGCCCTGCTAAGAAGTTCAATTCTAAAATGGAAATGGTAAGCTGGGCATGGTGGCGCACGCTTGTAATCCCAGTACTTGGGAGGCTGAGACAGGAGGATCCAGGTTTGTGGCCAGCCTCAGCTACTTAGTGAGGCCTCCGCAACTTAGTGAGACCCTGTTTCAAAATAAAGAATAAAAAATAGGACTGGGGGTGTGGCTCAGAGGTAGAGTGCCCCTGGGTTCAATTCCTAGTACCGCCAAAAAAATCCCAAATAAATAAAATAATGGAAATGGTATATGCTGGGAGTTTCCATGGGAGGAATTCATTGTATACCTGCCTACTATTACTGTTGATGGCCCCTCCTTTCCACCAATTGCCCGAGGATGCCTGGCAGTCAGCTTGGTTCACAGATGGTGGTTCCGGAATCAAGGACCATGGCTCATTCTGGAAAACAGCTGCACTAATGTAGCATGTGGCAAAAATCCTCATGGAAGAAGATAATTCAGCCTAATGAGCTGCATTGCTGGTTGTGTCCCTGGCAATGATAGAACGGAACACAAATTAAAACCCACATGGCACGTATTTGGGTACATAATGATTCCTGTGTGCAGTGATTCTCCCTTGACAATGAAGTTGGTCCAGCAAATGTTCAATAGACAACGAGACAACAGAAGGGACCCCTCCTGTCCCTGGGAGTGGTGCTGCTCTTTGGAAATCTCTATGGGAATTCCAAGGGCAAATCAAAGTAGGACATGATGATGCTTATCAAATAAAGCCTGAGCCAGGGTCCGAGTGACTGGAGCCAACAAGTTGATGCCATCGTTTGACCCTAATCCTCGAGATGAGTAAACACAGGAAAACTCAAGCCATGACGTGAAGGGCTAAATAGTGAATGTCACTGACCCCTGCTTATGTTCAAACTCATACTAAAAACTGCCTTATTGGCCAATAGAAAGCAGCATCTGCAGTCCTGGAGAAGTATCCCGGGGGGAAATGTCCATCATGTAGTTGGGAAGTAAGTTACATTGTCCCTTCACCTACTGTTTGGGGGACTAGAATACTATCAGGACATATTCTAGGTTTGGCTTCATACTCAATGGTGAAAACCAGTGCTGCTGATGCTATTAAAGGACTGTAGGAACAACATAAATAATACGTAACAATATGCATCTATAGTGCCAGTTTGTCTCTCCTAGGTACATTTCACCAGCTGAAGATATTCACGGCACTGCCCACAACAGGCCAAGAAACATCGTGTTCAACAGGCTTACCATACTGCTTTTCACCCTCAAAATAATGGGTTAATAGAAAATTAGAAGGGACCATTAAAACACCTGCTTTAAACAATGAGGGATAAGCCGGGTGTGGTGGCGCATGCTTGTAATCCCAGTACTGGGGAGGCTGAGAAAGGAGGATCGCAGGTTCAAAGCCAGCCTCGGCAATTTAGAGAGGCTCTCAGTGACCCAGTGAGACCTGTTTCCAAATAAGAAATAAAATCAGGCTGGGGGTGTCGCTTGGAGGTAGAGTGCCTCTGGGTTCAATCCCCAGTGCCAAAAATAAATAAATAAATACATAAATAAATAGGGGTAACCAAGGATTTAAGGCCTGGTTCATAAACTTGGAGCATTGTGTCATGTAATTTAACACGAAGAGGATTGAAGGTAGAACTCCATTAGATAATTAGGTAAAATTGATATTGTAGAAGCTAATAAAACTAATGGTAATATATTGACAATCAAATGTCACTATCAGCCCTCTGGAGCAGAGCTGGCTTAAAGATTATTTTGACTTGAGCAATGATAGATCGATCGATTACAGGTTTGTGTGTGTGTGTGTGTATGTGTGTGTGTGTGTGTGTGTGTGTGTGTGTGTGTGTGTGTGTATAATGGGTACTGGGGACTGAAGCCAGGGGCATTCTACCTCTGAGCTACACTCCCAGTCCTATTTTGTTTTTTATTTTGAAATAGCATCTCACTATGTTGTGGAGGGCCTAAGTCGCTGAGGCTGGGCTCAAACCTGTTATCCTCCCAAGTACTGGGATTACAGGCATGTGCCACCACACCCAGTTCGATTACAGTTCTTAATCACTCAACATATTGAAGTTAGTTCAAAAAATATGAGAGAGTTTATCTGGAATATTTTAATAGTATAGCTACCTGTCTAATTCTAAACCAACTGGTAATTACAAATATGTGCAATCTGTATGTACATTTTGTTTGTCTATGATTAAATGATGTAAGAGAAGTGGTAGCTCTCAAACTAAGAGTGATCATTTTGTTGTAAAAAGGCCTGGATTATGGACTGTGATATAAGTGATTGTTTTGAGCGTGGCTATTTTCTGAGGGTTTGAGGGGGAAAACACACACACACACACACACACACACACACACACACACACACACGGGTGGCGGCGATGGAGTTATAAGAAAGATAACTGACAGTTCCTGAAGAGAGAAAGATTAGAATAGAAGGGCTGTGTGGCTCAGACTTGGCGGAAGGCTCCCCTCTTTTTGTGCGGCAGTGAGAGGAGTTAATAGTTAATAAATAATAAATAATAATAATAGTTAATAAATAATAATAATGAAATAGTTAATAAATAAACTAAAATATGACCTTGTTAAACATCTCTGAATACAAGTTTTAGGTTTAAATTTTGAATGAATGTGCTGATTATTTCAGAGGTTTAAATTTCTGTCCCAAGAGCTTCATTCCTATAATTTACTTACATTAAAATAATAATACTGATGCCAAACTATAATAAAAAATCCAATCTGGAACACAAAAGTTTATTAGAATAAAAATACACATACAGTATCCAACATTAAAATTATTTCACATCACATATAGGTCTTATACCTCCATTAGTTTTTTTAATGTTTTTAAAGTCTATGCTTTAAATAATTTGCACATCTGTAAACAAACCTTAGATTACCAAAGATGCATATTAAACATCAAAATTTAGGGATGGGAAATGATAGTTATATCCTATCATGCTAAATATTTCTATAAATTTTTGGAAAGAGAAAGAAAAGATTAAAATAATCCACTTGAAATGAGGTAAGTTGTATGACAAAGTTTTAGTAGCACATATCACCGATGTTGAGATGAGAATATTAAAAACATTTCTGGAAAATTCATTTCAATGTTTGCATAGTCTATGTTAATTTTTTAAAAACAAATGAAAAAATTAAAAACTACCCAAATTCTTTATAGAAAAGAGACAATTATCTGGTTCTACTTAGGATTTGGGTATGTTCTAAGTCTTTCATTTAGAAAAAGAAGTGATACAAATATTCACGAATCTACCAAAAAGAAAATAAAATTAAGATTAGGACCAACATTTCAAGCTGCCTTTTGGAAAGAAAATTAAAAACAGAGGTAGATGGTTAAATATTAGTGGCCAAGTTATTCAAGTGACTTGGTATACATTCACCAAAGTTTTACACTTGAAGCCAAATAGGAAATAACTTTAGGAGAAGAAAGTACTGTCTAGCAGAAGTTATTTTCCTTATGTCAGAGAAAAGTACTGAAAGTAAACCAGGCTTGAGACCCCTGCTAAAGATATGATTGTTTAAAGCACTACGGTTCATGCAGTCTGTAAAGCGGGAGGAGAACCTTGCCCCTAAGCTTCTTAGGTGCGTCGGAGGCCACGCCACGCGCCCCGTCAGGCCTGCTCAGTCAAAGTAGGACTGGAGAGTGCCCCGGCGCCGGACGTCGCAGGTCCAGCAGTGGAAGCCCCCGCCCAGGGAATTGGCATTGCGAATGTTGACCTTAATGGTACTGATGCCTGCGTTGAAAGAGAGAGACGAGGTCAGTTAGTTGGACTCACGTAAAGACCATCCGATAGGCTGGGCGTGGTGGCGCACGCTTGTAATCCCAGTACTTGGGAGGCGGAGACCGGAGGATCTGGGTTCAAGGCCAGCCTCAGCTACTTAGTGAGCCCTCTGCAACTTCGTGAGACCTGGTTTCAAAATAAAGTATAAAAAAATAGGGCCAGGGGTGTAGCTCAGAAGTAGAACGCCCCTGGGTTCAATCCCCGGTACCGCCAAAAAAAAAAAAAAGACCGTCCTATAGGAAGTGAGCCTAAGGGGGAAGAATCCCGTGCTTCTAATCCTCCAGGCTAGCCCAAGCCAGAAAGGTCTTTTCTTTTTCAATTTTGTTTTCACCAACTTTAGTTCATCTCCTCTATTTTACCACTAATATAAAATCTTCATCAACAAGTCAACAGACCCTGAAGTTTTGTTCTACTGACTGTTCACAAGTCAACAGGCCACATGAGCAGACATATGTTCCAAATGTTCAAAAATGACCAAGTACCAAAATATCCAAGGCCTTTTGAGAACTATACTTCCTTTTTCAGGCTCTTTCTCATTTTACCATGTTAACTTAGTAGGAGAAGGATGATTTCGCCAACCTGAAAAGTTGGCTTTACATAGTTATACATAAGGAAAGTTTATTTGATACGGAGTAACTTTGCCAGGCCACCTTATGCCAACAAAGGGACAGAGCTGGTGTGTGTGTGTGTGTGTGTGTGCGCGTGTGTGTGTGCGCGTGCACGCAGTACTGGGGATGGAACCCAGAGGCATTCTACCTCTGAGCTACACCCCCAGCCTTGTTTTATTATTTTATTTTGAAATAGAGTCTCACTAAGTTGCAGAGGGGCTCACTAAGTAGCTGAGGCTGGCTGCGAACCTGCCATCCTCCTGTCTCGGCCTCCCAAGTACTGGGATTACAAGTGTGCACCACCATGCCCGGTTCAGAGCTGGTATTTTTTTTTTGTAGTACTGGGAATTGAAATCAGAGGCATTCTACCTTCGAGCTACACCCCCAGCCCTATTTTATTTTTATTTTGAAACAAGGTCTCTCTAGGTTGATAAGAGTCTCACTACTTGCTGAGGCTATCCTCGAACCTGTGATCCTCCTGTCTCAGCCTCCCAAGTACTGGGATTACAGGCGTGCGCCACCACGCCTGGCAGAGCTGGTGTTTTTAATATCTGAGTTGTATGGTTAATATGGGCACCCAACCTAGTCAGACTACTAGTTTAATCTGGTACCATCTGTAATGACATGACTGTGATGTGCAAGATTTATTAACCAACAATATTTAGGAAGAATCTGTAGTGTAGACATAGTGTAAATGACAGTCTATTTTCTTCCCTCATTATTTTGAGGGGTCAGATGAGCTACACAGACATTGCAGTGTCCACTAGTATAACCAGCGAGAGAAAGGAGGCATGGGTTGCTCAGAAAGACTCTCCAAGAAAGTGAGGCTGAGTAGGGCTTTGAAGAACACTGGGGTTTGGACAGGGGTAAGATGTGGATGTGGGATAAGGAGTGGGCTTTGAAACATGAGCCTGTTTCCTGATAGGGTGACCTATCTTATTCAAATGGCTATAGCCATATTCATCCTGAATCAGAGGGAATTCAGCTGCTTGATAAAAGTTTGCTTTCACATGTTAAAATCTGTTTAGACACAGTACCAAAAAAAAAATTACTCAATTTCAACAAACAAATTGCCTGGCTATTATTTAATTGACATTCAGGGTATATCAAGTATGTTAAGAGTGATAAATATACATGCATCTCTAAATTATATTTGTTTTTTTTTTTGCGGAACTGGGGATAGAACCCAGGGGCATTCTACCTCTGAGCTACATCCCCAGGCCTATTTTATATTCTTTATTTTGAAACAGGGTCTCACTAAGTTGCGGAGGGCCTCACTAAGTAGCTGAGGCTGGCCGTGAACCCGGATCCTCCGGTCTCAGCCTCCCAAGTACTGGGATTACAAGTGTGCACCACCACGTCTGGCTTCTAAATTACAATTTATATAAAAATCCTTTTCCTTCACCATTTTTCTCAATAGTAGAAGAATCACTGGTTAAAATTTTTTTTTTTTGGCGGTACCGGGGATTGAACCCAGGGGCATTCTACCTCCGAGCTACATCCCCAGCCCTATTTTTTATTCTTTATTTTGAAACAAGGTCTCACTAAGTTGCAGAGGGCCTCACTAAGTAGCTGAGGTTGGCCGCGAACCTGTGATCCTCTGGTCTCAGCCTCCGAAGTACTGGAATTACAAGCGCGCACCACCATGCCTGCCTTCAATTTTTGATATCAGGATGATTGAACTCCCCCTCCTGTAAAGCCCACTCCTCCCTTTAGTTCAAAGTGGAATGATGCACTGACGCCCGTTGTTGCATGCCAGGACGTTGCTAACTGTGCTTATAACACACGGGTCACTTCTGTATCTGGACCTGTATAAACCTTTTAACATATGTGATGACAATTAAATTACTTTTAAAGGACCCTCAGCAATCTCTAATTTGGGGAAGAAGGGCCGCCTAATCTACAGGGTCATCTGCAAAAGGGTAGTGCCCACCATGGGCACCAGGAACTGGCCAAGTTATAGAAGATTGATAAACTTATCACTAAGGAGGTGTTTCAGGAGCTCAAGATGCAGCTCCAACCTTTTGAGGCTATTCTTGTTGAAAACAAAAATACATGCCATTTAAAAAATAATAACTGGGTGCCTCTAAAAAGAATAGAAATTGAATTAGATGACCATACATCGAACCTTGCATGTCATTTCTTCCATGCTTCTTGTTGAACATATTCAACTTGAACATGAACTATTTGTACATACCCAGCTTCTCAAACATCTTTTGAATCGGGACTTCATTGGCATCCACCATAACACGTTTCTCATCTAGCATTAAGACATTCATGGAAAGCCATTTGGATGACATCCAGAGAGGGTGATCTGAAAATAGCAACAACCATTAAGCCATGTCTGCTATCATCTCTGTTTAAAGTAAGGATTTACAAGTGAAGGATATTAAAGTGACCGCTCATTGGTCACTTTTGGTAGACCGCTCACTTCTTTTGGTAGTTCATTTTCCATGTGAAAACTTAGGTTAATCTTCAAATAGTTTATCTACATATGTCATAGTCATAACACATTTGGACTTCATCCTGTTTTCTTTAAAAAGTCACAACTTGAGCCAGGCATGGTGGCATGCCTGTAATCCCAGGATTTGGGAGGCTGAGACAGGAGGATTGCAGGTTCAAGGCCAGCCTCAGCAACTTAGTGAGACCCTGTTTTAAAATAAAAAATAAAATAGGGCTGGGGATATAGCTCAGAGGTAGGATACCCCTGGGTTCAATCCCTAGTACCACACACACACACATACACACAAAACATCATAACTTGAGCTGGGTGTGGTAGCATACACTTATAATCCCAACTACTTGGGAGGTTGAGGCGAGAGGATTGCAAGTTTGAGGCCAGCCTGAGCAATTTATACCCTGTCTCAAAATTAATAAAAAGGACTGGGGGTACAGCTCAGTGGTAGGGTGCCCCATGACTACAATTCCTAGAATAAACAAAACAAAACAAAGTCCTAACTTGCTTTATGTGATTTACATGATATTTTATTCTGTCTTCTCGCTTTTATTTTCTATGGATGGAAGGAAAAATTGCAAACAGGAAGGACCCTGTTTTAAAATAAAAATAAACAGGGCTAGGGTTACAGCTCAGTGGTAGAACACCCTGGGGCTCGATCCCTGGTACCCAGCCTTGTTCTATTTATTACTCACAGTCACCACTTCAGTCTTTACTGGGAAAACAACTTCTCTAATTTGCTTTCTCTATAGGTGAAAGAGCCTTTGTCACTGAAGTAATAATTTTAGTCTATGTGAAAGTAAACATACCATCTGGGATGACCGGTGTTGGAGGAGTAACTATGGTCCATCCTGCTTTCTTGAAAAGATCAATCTGCAAGACCAAAATAATCCAAAGAGGCTTAAATCAACTATTCTTATTCTTGGTCTCTGATAGCACTTATTTTAATAATTCTTTTTGGCAAACTGTCTTTTCAACTGCCAAAATAAGGAAATAAAACTTTCAAAATATTTGGATGATCCGTATCAAATCCTAATTTAAAAGGCACACAGAAACCTCAGATTTTTTTTAAAAAAAGTGAACAGAAACATTAAAGCTTTTAAAACTTTCCTCAGGTTTCAGAGATTTAAAATACCAAACTTATTTTCCTAAAGACACTCTCATGAAAGTATTTTCTAACCATTTAGTTATAAGAAAACAAAAATGTGATTGTGTCAAACCCACAGTCCATCCACTTTGCAGTCCATCATTTTGTGGCCATGGTATACAGACAAATGTTAGGGATGTTTTCTCAAAGAACTTGTCATTAGTTACCAATTATAAGTTAGCTGTCTCTATGTTCACATCACATACCCACTTAGTATATCAATAAATTACATTAAAATGAAATGAGTAGGTAATGTTGGCCACTGGCTCTGAAAATAAGGGATAGAAATGAAGAGTATGATATGGTATGATAGTGCCTTAAGAAGGTGTACGGCAGCACATGCCTGTAATCCCAGTACTTGGGAGGCTGAGATAGGAGGATTGCAGATTTGAGGCTAGCCATGGCAACTTTGTGAGACTCTATTTCAAAACAAAAAATAAAAAGGACTGGGGGTATAGCTCAGTGTTACAGCATCCTTGGGTTCAGTCCCCAGTACCACACACACACACACACACACACACACACACACACACACACACGTGCACTACAGCCTGGCAGATAACACAATCACTTGCTGCCCAATTGGAACAAAGGGGCAGCAAGGGGGTAGAAAGTGGAAGGCTGCAGGGTGGGGAGAGAATAGCTCCACTCCTCCCTCCAGGGTGGGACTGACTGAAGGGAACCAGATCCACAGGAGAGCGAAGACTCCTGTTGCCCACTGCTGCCTGGCCATGCAGGATCATCTCATTTGCTATTCAACTGCTGTGGAATTGCCACTGCAAACGATAAGATAATATCACCCTTTTGATAAAAAATACACTCTTGTACGAACTCAACACTTTGATAATACAAGCAACTAATGTCAAAGTCTGATGGTACTACTAATTATCACAGCAATAATGTGTATTTCTGATTGCTTGATGTCTTGTAATAAACACACCATAAGCATTTCAGTGTTTGATTATAATACTGTTGCACATTGCTGAATTTGTCATTAAGAACCATTAGGAACTATGGAAGTGCTTAAAATAAGTTGGTGATGACTCTGGCTGCCTGACTCCTGCTTTTCCAGAGTCTGTAGAACTCTCTTACCTGATGACACGGTCTGTCAGGGTTGGAAAGCACGAGGCCAGGTCCAATGATGTTGAAGGTGGCATCGATATGCATTGGATTGGGGTCTTTAAAGGAGATGATATGTACTCTGTAGTCTGGGGCAAGATGCCTACGCATCCATTCAATGCCCAGGTAGTTTGTAACCTGAAAATAGAGTGAAGACATACAATAGAGTGAAGACATACAATCTGTAGAGATTTGATTTTATAATTAGAAAACTAAAAATATGTAAGATGAAAATATTTTAATTTTGAAGTAAAAAACACAATAATGTAATGCAAAATTTCAGAGGCAATCTTTATCAACCTGACTTCTCTGTGCAAAAATATCTCTTCCAGCTCGAATGAAGTCAGCAGCATCAAAGCATGGCTCGAACTCGGTTGTCACAAATTTTCCCTGAGCAGCCAATTTGTGTCTGTCTTCCACAGAATGGATGGGATAATCCTAATTGGAATAAGAATGAACGCATACAATGCATTGGTTCCCTATGGCATTTATTTGCAAGGATATACGTTACTAAATTATTTCAATATCATCATTTCCCAAAACACTAATACTCAGTTCTAGACTAAAACATGCATAGGAAAGATGTGGGTCTATGATAAACCAACCAAAACAACAAAACACCACCTTAACAAATAGAAAATTAAGCATGATAGTAATTTCCTGATACTTGGAAACAAGTGGTACGGGGCAGTCATTGATTCTGAAAATATTTCATGACCCATATTGGATTCATGTAACTGCCTACAATATTGAAAGTAAACAGGATGAAGTCATTCTGTTCCTTTTAGAAAAGGAATTTGGTTCTGAGCCTAACTCATACCATAAGACCAGATGCCATGTTTCCCTGCCAAATTTGGGTATGGTGGCATAATTACTATTTCTGTCTTTAAACCCCTAGAATAACTCTTTTTTTTTGGTACTGGGGATTGAACCCAGGGGTATTTTACTTCTGAGCTACACCCCCAGCCCTATTTTATTTTTATTTTGAAACAGGGTCTCTCTAGGCTGATGAGAGCCTCACTGATGAGGCTGTTCTCAAACCTGTGATCCTCCTGTCTCAGCCTCCCAAGTACTGGGATTACAAGCGTGCGCCACCACACCCAGCTTAGAATAACTTTTGATTTTTTAATTTTTTTCTATAATGATCAAAGAGAAAGTGATCTAAGGGATATACAGTTGTCCCTCAGTACCTGTGGGATTGGCTCCAGGACCTTCCTTAGAGACCAAAACCTGGATGCTCCAGTCCCTTGCATAAAACGGTATAATTATTTGCATATAACCTATGAACACCCTCCTGTATATTTTCAATTATCTCCAGATTACTTATAATACCTAATTCCATGCAAATGCTATGCCGATAGTTGTACTATATTGTGTACATGTTGACTGCAGGAACAGGTTTTTAAAAGTGGTTTTGATCTGCAGTTGGTTGACTCTGGATGCAGATTCTGTAGGTAGTAAAGGCTAACTGTATATTTCATTTTATTGTGAATTTGGCCTATAGACCAGGTTCTTTTTCTAGAAGAGAAAGGACTTCAGCCTAGTGACTTTTCTGCTTTCACCAATAAATAGCAGTATACCAGAGGACAAGTTTTCCTCCCTGTAATGAAATGATACTACTTCCTCCTACAGTTGTAAAGAATAACATGACTGAGGATATAAATGAAGAGCTAAACCCAGGACCCAACACGAGGTAATCACCAAATAAACCTTAGCTGTTATTATTACTATTATTATTACAAGAGCATTTACTCTTATTTTCATAACACAATCATTTTTTAAAAATTAGGTGATATTCTCAGTTTTTGAAATGCAACACACACACACACACACACACACACACAAAGTATCAAAGAATCTCTACTTAGTCTTTAAGTATTATCTAGAAAAGTTATTAAAAGGGCTATAATTAGGGCTAACCTGGTCATAAAGCTCATCAGCCATTGTGGGTTTAGGAGCCGTTGTCCACTTGGCACCCCGGTGGAAGTAGTCTTTGATAATTGACCTGTATGCTCGGTATTCAAAGAAGCGTGCCCGCCATGCCATGGGAGCCTCTATGATCTCATTTCCCACAACTATCAAGATGTCTCGGGGCATCGCACTGTACAAACCTGTCAAACCAAAAAGTTCCACGACCACCTCAGTAATACAGATTTCCAAGACAGAAAAGTCTATATAATATGGTCTAACTTTTTTTTTTTGGTAAAGCAATTACTAAAAACCCTATACCTGTATATATTCATATAATTATATAAGAATGGATAAAACAGTATGACACATATTAGAATATTAACATGAATCCTATTCAGGGATGGGGAAATCAAGCAAAAAAGAAAAAAGAAAAAAATGAAACGATTAAACAATTATTCAAAGAGATCTTGAACTGCCAGGCCTTCTCCATTTGTAGGCTCCTTTCTTGCTATACAAAAACAAAGTTCTTAAAGGACTATCAGTATCAGAAAATAAAAATTAGGTCAAGGATCATTCTGGAACTATAAGTTATATAGAACTCAAGCATAAGAACACTTGTGTAGCAATGTCAATTAAAAAGAAAATGATAATGTTTCTAATCCCCCTTTAATTTCTATTCTTAAGGAAGATTCAATGGAATTCACTGCTTTTACGTAAGGAGATGAGCATAAAGTTTAGGAAAAACTGCTTCTTTCAAGGAAACTCCACCAAATTTGCAATAGAGTTTAGAATGTGTACACCTTAATCATATCAAAACACCAAACTGCCCCAAATAATCTTTAAAGTTTTGAGGGATTAGTAAAGCAAAAGAATCTCCAACAAATTCTCAGAGCCTTCTCCTTACACATTTAAGGAAGAAACAGAATCAAGGACTGGCAGTTTAGTTTTCCAACAGCACTTACCGGTAGACTCAAAATCAGGGGTTTTATACTTCAACGACCAGTCAATGGGGTCGGGCCTTCTCACTGTCACCCCTTCCATTTTTAAAATATTGCACATTTCTTCGACTTCAGCAACAGCTTTTTTCAAATGATCTTTGGGAAAATAATGGCCTCCATACTTCTGGTAAAATGGCCAGTACTTTTCATATGTGTTGGCCTAGAAGTAGAACAAAGTAAATGAAATAATCATAGGAGAGAAATGCAGTCCATGGTAGGTTCGTAGGTGCTGAACAACTCTGTGTAGTGTAATAGAATTGAGACTACAACCACGTTTTGTATACTGTTGATCCCCAGCATTGAGCACCCTGTCCTCTGGGCAGGCACTCTATATATGTTGAATGAAGAGCTCTCAATTATCTTGATATTTTAGGCTTTTTGATCTTTCTGCCTTAGATCTCATGCCCAGCCACTAACAGCATTTCTGCCCTCAGATAGACTTGGAATCCTCTAAGCTGTGCTTCACAGACAACATAGGACTTAGGCACTCCTGTTAGACAATCTCAATGAAATTAAACAAGAGAACAAACAAAACAGCTTAAGAGAATAAAAATACCTATACTAAGCTAAAACCATGGACTACCCATGCATTCCAGAATTCTGTCAGGAAAACACACCTTAAAATAAGTGGTAGGGGGTAAACGATATTTTACCCTGTTAAGATTAGGGACATACTTTCAAATATGCTTTGTTTCTCTTAAAACACATGGTTGACTTTCCCATTCAACAGAATGTTCACTTGCAATACTGTGCAGCAGCGCAAGCCTGGCTTTGGTGCCCCTCTGTCAACATGTCTCACATCAACCATTCTCTTCTCCCAGCCCACCCAAGCCCTCACATCACTTCAGTTCTTTTGTCATAGAAGAAAGTGACCAGACAGGTATATTCACAAAATTTTAGTAGGTGAAAAATGCCTAACATGTAGACAGTTTCCAGAGTGCAAAAAAATGTAAAAATCTAGAAAGATTTTACATTCAGATTGTTTTACGTGTGTATTTGTTGGTACATGTACATGATGTACCTTACAAATTTGTCAAGACAGATGAAGCAGACCTCCAATTGAGAAGCCAGACGCTAAGAAAGAGGCTTCAACCTTCATTAAAAGATTGGCAAACCTATGTTACTTTATATATTTTTGCTTTAAAAACATGCTCAAAGGCAGGTATTTTTAAATGTTTCCTTTTAATATTGATTAACTAACCAACCACCAGTCCTGATCATGTCAGATATGAGGGTTTCCATCATAAACCAGACATTGGCTGATAATGGTACTAGAAAGAAGGGTCAAAAATGAATAATGGGCTTGAGTGTGTCAGAGTCTATCTATGTTAGCTAGACATCCTCTCATTTGGTGCTCCCAACGATCCTATCCAAGAGACAGGGCAAGTACTTATATGTCCATTTCACAAGCAAGCAAAGAGGGTCAAGGGAGGTCACGTGCTCTCTTACTACTGGACAAACGGGACTACAACTCCAGTGCTCTGACTCAAAGTGTTCCACGTACATAAAGAGACTTAGCTGTGTTCTACAGATATATTGAATATGTTTAACTTGATGTATAACTTGATGAGTATTTTAACTTGATGAATATTTTTAACTTGATGTATAATACTGAATATTTTTATATTCAATAATGTATAATATTCAATGATGTATAATACTGAATAGTGCTCTGACTCTAAAGTGTTCCACTTACACAAAGAGGCTTAGCTGTGTTCTACAGGTATATTGAATATTTTTAACTTGATGTATAACTTGATGAATATTTTAACTTGATGAATATTTTTAATTTGATGTAGAATATTGAATACTTTTAATTTAATGTATAAGAACTTTTAAAACTGGAATTTTTTATCATAGTTCATATTGTTCCCAATGTTTTTTGCCCATCAAGACTGGACTAAATGTCAAAGACAGTATTTTTCTAGGTTGATGTCTCTACTTCCATTTTTACCTCACTCTTATAAAAAATATATGAATGCAGACTTCTAGCCTAGAGGTTAAAAAATAAGCTGAAAAACAGATATTTAGAAAACATGAAGGATTCCAATAAAATTCTAAAAAGGGGGTGGGTAAACTAAGTCCACAGGCCAAATCTCACCTATTGCGTGTGTGTGTGTGTGTGTGTGTGTGTGTGTGTGTGTGTGTTACTGAGGATTTAACCCAGGGGCATTCTACCTCTGAGCCACACCCAGCCCTATTTTATTTTTATTTTTTGAAACAGGGTCTCACTAGGATGATGAGAGTCTCACTACTTGCTGAGGCTGTCCTTGATCCTCCTGTCTCAGCCTCCCAAGTACTGGGATTACAGGCGTGAGCCACCATGCCTGGCTCTACGGCTTGTTTTTGCAAATAAAGTTTTATGGGAACACAGGCATATTCATTTGTTTGCATAATGCCTGTGGCTGCTCTTGTATTACAATAGAAAAGTTGAGAGCTAAGTGGTTGCAATATAGACCCATGTTCTGCGAAGCCTAAATTATTATCTGGCCCTAATCAGAAAAGGTTTTCTGACCCTGTTCAGAATCTTTTACCAGTTTTTTTTTATTTTTGGAGATCTATAGTCAAAATAGGCTCAATTTCTGACCCATGAAAACTATTATTGGCATTAAACATTTGAATTTATTTTAAAGGCCAGTCCCCTCTTTCAAAAAACAGAAGCATTCCAGTTTTTTATTCCTAGGAATTTCTGCTGCAGCAACCAGAAAGAGAGGATAATAATGAGTCTTTATATTCCTCTTAGACACATCCTTGTATTACTCATCCATTCACCACTTCCCCCTTTTAATGCCAGGCACATCTCCTACAATCCACTAGGGGACAAGAAGCCTTTGAAAATTTAACACTGAGTTGCAACAGATGCACAGTTATCTTTTCTTGCCAGACTCATTCCAAAGTATCCTGTGTGAATATTTGTACAGGGAAGTTGCCTTGATAAATATTAAGTAAACCTTCCTGGGAGAAAAGTTATTTGAACAAGTGTGTTTGTACAGTTTATAATCTGGCAAAGGTTGGACAAAGTCCAAGCGATCAGGGCAAATTACATTTTCTAAGAGATTACTTGGAAATTGTTTATACTTCCTTTATAAACCAGCTAAATGAGTTAGCAATCATTTACCAAGTGTCTGCAAGATAATGAACATTATATTAGATGCTTAGCATATGATTTTTTAACAATCTTTTGCACAGCTGTGGCATTCCTGGAAACTTTATAGTCCTCCAGAGCCTAAAATATTTTATGGGGGTTTACCAAATGAATTGTGTGTGTGTGTGTGTGTGTGTGTGTGTGTGTGTGTGTGTGTGTGTGTTACTGGGGATTGAACCCCCGGGCATTCAACCTCTGAGCTACACCCCCAGCCCTATTTTATTTTATTTTTAAATTTTTGAAACAGGGTCTCACTAAGTTGCAGAGGGCCTTGCTAAGTTGCTGAGGCTGCCCATGAACCTGCAATCCTCCTGTCTCAGCCTCCCAAGTACTGGGATTATAGGTATGCGCCACAACACCCGGCTCCAAATGAATTTTACATACCATCTTTGGAAGGCTAAGAAATATCAATAGAAACTTAAGCAAAATCCAAAGCAGATTTTTACTATGTTTTGCAAAATAAAAAGTCATTTAGCTTTCAAAGATTGTGCTTCCTGACAACTATTTCCCTCATCCTTTCCTTAAAATTTCTACAGCACTTCTATCTTCCAACACATCTTATGCTCTAATTACCTATTTTAGTTTACTACATTATTTTCTCTCTTATTGTTCTCAAGATGATTAATACATCTGTATTATTCTTTTCTTTCTGCCAGGGGCCACACGTGTCTTTCTTCTCCCTCAATACCTAACTTGGCCTGTCATATAAAATGGAAATAATCAGAAAAATGAATGAAACCAATACTGATAATGATCGTGATACCTACAACCATTACATCCTCAGTGTACTTTTGTAATGTAATTGGCAAATTAAATCCAGTCAACTAAAATGAATTGCAGTTTTAACCTTTAAAATGCTCAACATGTAATCTTTTACCTTCAAATTTAATTCTGTTGATTAGCAAACCTCTTAACATCTTTATCTTACTGGGGCCCAGAAATTTGGGCCCCAGTGGAATCCTACATAGGGTCAAATAGCTGATTAACTAAAACCACCTATCAATTTTATCAAATATCTAATTCAATACCAGTCTCCTGACTTCAGCGTGGTATTCTTTACAAAAACCCATGAAGCTACAAAGTCTAAAGTCATAAATCAAGTGACAATTCAATATAATGTTGGGAATTCTGATTCCATATGATCACATGGAATGAAAGTCAATAATTTTAAAGACAAGTAAAAGATAAACTATTATCTGAATTTGAACTTTAATTTCACCCAATTAAAATGGTTAGAGAATGGGACTTCTTTTCAAGAAAACATTTTAAAAGACCATGCTTTTTAAAAATGTGGATGGTATATAAATTGATCTATTCATCAAAGTTCTTTTCTTCCATGCCGGGCGTGGTGGCGCACGCTTGTAATCCCAGTACTTTGGGAGGCAGAGACCGGAGGATCCGTGTTCGCGGCCAGCCTTAGCGCTCTCTCGCTCTCTCTCTCTCTCTCTCTCTCTCTCTTCCTGTCTCTCTCTCTCTACTTAGTGAGGCCCTCCGCAACTTCGTGAGACCCGGTTTCAAAATAAAGTATAAAAAAT
>PVJS01040201.1:0-18549 GCA_004027185.1 Glis glis | reverse complement strand
AAAAAAAAAAAAAAAAAAAAAAAAAAAAAAAAAAAAATATATATATATATATATATATAACCACCAAATGTTGCTTCCAGCATTGTTTTTATTATTTTTAGGATGAGACTTGCCATTCATTTTTAGGGACCAATGTCTATTCAGGCCAGTGTAGATGTCATCAATTGGAGGCTGCCAAGGATTGGGAAGAAAATCAAAACTGCCCTTCACCATGAAGTTAGAGAGGTGGGCACATCTCAGCCCTTTCAGCAGTCATGGACTAGGATTCTAAATATGGCAGCATCCTTTGGGAATTTATTGTAGATATTATTTCTGTAGAAAATTATCTGGTTCATGATGATACTCTTCGTTTTATTTGTTCTAAAGTTAACTCATTCAAAGTTTTAAACATATTTACATCACTCTAACCTTTTGAATGTATGCTTGTATTGTGCAAATAGTGAGTAGTTTTGAGTGTTTTAATACTGCTTCCCTGAACCCTTCAAGGTTAGAGACTCAGTGTTCTATTGAAGTCTCAAGTGATCATCACTTCACCCATCTGATTGTTTGGTTGCTCCCTTCTAGATTTCATTATTTCTTTTCTGATGTGTGGAGACTAGAACCACATTTGGGATTCCAGAAATTGTGCAAATACACAGGTTGAGTAAAGCTTTCTTTGTGTGCATTTGCCTTGTTAATGGTGTCAAGCATACAGTCAGCTTTATGGACCATCCCTGAACACTGAACTTATGTTCTTAAGGAAAAAAGGACAAAGATAAAAATTCCATTTAATTAGTACTGTGGGGGGGCAGGGGCAGTTAGAATAGGCTGAAAGTTAAGAATTCTATAATTAGCATACCTAATTTCAATTATTTATCCTTTCACTTAGATAACTTATAGTAGAAAAGTTAGATAGAAAAGTCTTTTCTAGTTGTGATTCCTGAGAAATCTTGTTTTTCTAGTTCCACCCATACAATGAAAGAATCTGAGACATGAAAGAGAACTCAGACATCTACTAACACCATCTTCCAGCCTATTATGACAAGTTTCTATCTAATAGGGCAAGTATGTATTTAGACAGTTTGAAAGTCTACATGTTTATTAGAAATATTCCCTCTCTAACTTTAACTTATTGAAACTAATGCTTTATTCTCAATGAGCATAGAAGTCTATCCCATAAAAGATGCAAATCAGTACATATAATTCACCACACAAATAGAACTAAGGACAAAAAAAATACATGATCATCTCAATAGATGCTGAAAAAGCATTTGACAAAACCCAACACCCATTCCTGTTAAAAAATACTGCAGAAAATCTGAATAGAAGGAACTTACCTCAACATCATAACGGCAATATACAATAAATCCAAAGCCAACATCATACCGAATGGGAAAAAAACTACAAATATTCCCTTAAAAACCAGGAACAAGACAAGGATGCCCACTATCACCACTCCTTTTCAATATAGTACTTGAAACTCTAGCCAGAGTGATAAGGCAAGAGAAGAAAATCAAAGGAATATAAATAGGAAAAGAAGAACTGAAATTATCTCTATTTGCAGATAACATGATCCTGTACTTAAAGACCCAAAAACTCAACCAAAAGACTTCTAGAGCTGATTAACAAATTCAGCAAAGTTGCAGGATACAAAACCAATCTACAAAAATCACTGGCTTTTCTATATGCCAAAATTTGAATCCACTGAAAAAGAAATCCAGGAAACAATTCCATTCACAATATCCTCAAAAACAATAAAATACTTAGTAGGAATCAATCTAACCAAGGAGGTAAAATACCTCTACAATGAAAGTTATAAAACACTAAAGAAAGAAATCAAAGAAGATCTTTGAATAGGGAAAGACCTCCCATTCTCTTGGATAGACAGAATAAATATAAAAATGGCCATTCTACCAAAAGTGACCTACAGATTCAATGCAATAACTTTTCTAGATATTAGCCTTTTATAAAAATATAAATTAGACATTTATATTAAAATAAAAATAAAAATAAATATAAATAAATATAAATAACAATATATATAAATTAGACATTTATATTTAAATATAAATGTCATTCTTCACAGAACTAGAAAAATCAGTCCTAAAATTCATATGGAAAAATGGAATACCCAGATTAGCCAAAACAATTCTTAGCAATAAGAACCATGTGGGAGGAATCACGATACCTGACTTCAAATTATGCTATAGAGCTATAGTAATAAAAACAGCATGGTATTGGCCAAAAACAGACACATAGACCAATGGAACAGACTAGAAGATATGGAAACAAATCAATACACTTATAGCCAGTTGATTTTTTGACAAAGGTGCTAAAAACATAATGCTGGAGAAAACACAGCCTTTTCTTATAACAAATGGTATTAGGAAAACTGGTTATCCATTTGTAGAAAATGGAATTAAATCCTAACCTCTCACCCTGCACAAGAGTCAACGCAAGATGGGTCAGAGACCTGGAAATTAAACCAGAGACCTTGAAATTACTAGAGGAGGGCATAGAACCAATGCTCCAACATATAGACACTGGTAGAAACTTCCTCAATAAGACCCCCCCAAAGCTCAGGAAATTAAAATGAGAATTAATAAATAGAATGGCATTAAATTCAAAAGTTTCTGTGCAGCTAAGGAAATCATCAAGAGTCTAAAGAATGAGCCTACAGAATGAATGTGAGAAGATCAGTGCTAGTTATTCCTGTGATAAAAGGCTAATATCTAGAATATTCAAACACTAAAAAAACCCACAATCAGTATTTGGGCAATTGAACTAAATAGACATTTCAAAAAAGAAGAAATACAAATGGCCAATATATGTATATATAATGTTCGAAATCATTAGCAATCATGGAGATGCAAATTAAAACTAAACTGAGATTCCATCTGACCCCTTAGAATAGCAATCATCAAGAAGTCAAACAACAGTAAATGCTGGTGAAGATCTGGGGGAAGTAGGAACTATTATACTCTGTTAGTGGGATTGCAAATTAGTGTAGCCACTATGGAGATCAGTGTGGAGATTCCTCAGAAACCTGGGAATGGAACCATCTATGATCCAGCTATACCATTCCTGGGAATCTTTCCAAAGGAATTGAAATCAGAATACTCTAGTGATACATGCACATCCATGTTTATAGCAGCACAATTCACAATAGCCAAATCATGGAACCAGCCTAGGTGTCCATCAACAGATGAATGGATTACAAAACTATGGTATATGCACATAATGGGATTCTACTCGCAACAAAGAAGAACAAAATTACATCATTTGCAGGAAAATGGATGGACCTAGAGAACATTATGTTAAATGAGATTATTCAGTCACAGAAAGTGAAGGGTCATATGTTTTCTCTCATATGTGAAAGCTAGGGAGTAATTTGGATACAAGAGGGATTTTAGATAAAGGAGGGCAAACCCCAGTGAAGTGATGGGATTAGAGGGCGGGTGGTGTGTGAGAGAGAGAATTAATGAAGGAAACATTTCCATTGACATTATGTACATATATGAAATTATCAGTGCCAATTTCAGTATCATGTACAGGGAAGAGGAGGGGAGTGTCAAGAGAGTCAGGGGGAAGCTCACCAAGGGCTTTGTGCATGTCCCTATCACTATGTACTTCATTATGATGTGAGACTACAATGCACCAATAAAGGTATATTTTTAAAGGAACTTTTTGGCATATTGGGCAAAAATGCACATATTCCACTCAAAAACTCAAATTCAGTGCTTCAGGCTAAATTAATTCATGGTCCAAAAAAATTAAGTCCTCATGTTACATGATTTTCTTCATGTTGCTTGACTTCATCTTGATTACATTCCATTGGACACCCTGTGGTTTAACTATGACTCAATTAAATTATGGTATTTATTTGAACATAATATGTATGAACAGTTTAAAAGATAACTGTGTAACTATGTTGTGGATATATGTTTTTATTTTGTTGTTTGTTTGTTTGTTTTGATAGTGAGGATTGAACCCAGGGGCATTCTACCTCTGAGCTATATCTTCAGTCCTTTTTATTTTTGAAACAGAGCCTCTCTAAATTACCAGATTTTCTCTAGCTTAAACCTGCAATCCTCCTGTTGTAGCCTCTCAAGTGCTGAGATTACAGGTGTGCAGCACTGCACCAGGCAGATACAGTATTTTGATCAATGCCAGCCTAAGTATTAAAACTATTATTTTAAGTTTTGGGTTATGGTTGATTGGTTTATAGTCAAATAACTTTTGAACTTTCTCAGAAAAGTTTTCTTAAGCCATGATTTTCCTATATTTTTTATTTGCAAAATAGATTTAGAGTAGAAGCATAAAATTTTTATTTATCCAGCTGCGTGTGGTGGTGCACACCTGTAATCCCAGTACTTGGGAGGGTGAAATAGGATGATCACAGGTTCAAGGCCAGCCTTAGCAACTTCGTAAGACCCTGTTACAAAATAAAAAATAAAACGAAATTGGGAATATAGCTCAGAGGTAGAACACATCTAGTTTAGTCCCCAATACCACACACAAAATATTTATTTTATCCTAATTTTATTTCATTTTATTGAATTTATGACATTTTAAAAATAGCAATTCCTAGTTAAAATTATTATTTATTTAAAAATAGTGGAAACTTAGTGGACATTAGGATTTAAATATCTACTTCATAAAACAACCATTTATATATAGTGAGTGTAAAATCTGTGGGTGATCTAAATGTCAGATTCTTATTAATTTAGGGTTCTGTATCATAAAACTCATTTTATATGCTTAATATCAACATTGCTTAAATTTTTGGGACTGTCAAAAATTTTAAAGTTACAACTTGAACTAAAGTTTTGGTTTTAAGTGTTTTATGAAAAATTTCACATAATTAATATATACAAATGAAATTAAATATAAGCTTAAATTTGAATAGTGTTTAGAAAGGAGACTTCATTGTTTCTAATTCTGACTAGGTTGCCAATAATATTTTAGGCTAATCTATAATTTGTGCTCTACTTGGTTGTATACTGGAGCATTTCAAAAACCAAAAACTTTCTTTACAAAGTAAAAATAAATATCATGTTTAAATGTATAGAAAATTCATTTAAAGAAATGTATAATATTTAAAAATGTTTAACTTTTGCAGGTATGAAACTGCTTCATTGGTTGGATATAAAAAGTTTGAAACTAAAGTTTGATTCTTTTAGCCAGCATATGCTCTGGCTATTATTCAGTAAATTCAATTTTCTAAAAAAATTTACCAACATTCTGAAACCATTTCATGATTGAATGGTTGGTATATCATTCTTGATGGGTTCCTCTGCAATCTATTCCACTAAACCAATGGAACTCTGTGACAAAATTAGTCTAAATATGGGTATATTCTTTCAGATGTAATAAGGAAATAAGAAACTACTTTCCAGGTAAATTCCAATATACTAGGAAATGTTCTTTTGGAACGTAGGGCATATTGAGAATCACATTCTAAAAGGTTCACACTCAAAAAGGCATTGCTTGGAGAAGTAGATTGTGTTAACAAGAGTCTACATGGATCATCTGTCTGCAGAATAATGAGCTGAGGGGATCAGCCTTCACTATAGGATATCCCGAGTATGCAAAAGTCCTCATGGACAGAGAGGAGCACAGAGCTGCCTGGTGTTTATTTGTGTTTATTTGTGTGTTTATTGCCCCCTAAAGTCACTGGTGAAGTAAAGCAATCACCAATGAAACCTGTCAGCTGGTAAGCATTTCTGAGTATAAGTTAAAGGGGTAAGTAATTGACCAGGTCTGGTGGTACATGCCTGTAATCCCAGTACTTATGAGGCTGAGACAGAAGGATTGCAGGTTCAAGACCAACCTCAGCAACTTAGTGAGACACCCAGCACCTTAGCAAGATCCTGTTTCAAAATAAAAAATAAAATAAGGCTGGGATTTTAGGTCAGAGATAGGATGCCCCTGCGTTCAATCCTCAGTACCAAAAATAAAAAAGAGAGCCGGGCGTGGTGGCGCACGCTTGTAATCCCAGTACTTTGGGAGGCGGAGACCGGAGGATCCGGGTTCGCGGCCAGCCTCAGTGCGCATGCGCGCGCGCGCACGATAGATCGATCGATCAATCGATCTCTCTCCTCTCTCTCTGTCTCTCTCTCTCTCTCTGTCTCTCTCTACCTAGCGAGGCCCTCAGCAACTTCGTGAGACCCGGTTTCAAAAATAAAGCATAAAAAAAAATAGGGCCGGGGGCATAGCGCGGGGGTAGAACACCCCTGCGTTCAATCCCCGGCACCGCAAAAAAATAAATAAATAAATAAAAATAAAAAAATAAAAAAGAATGAAAGAAAGAAAGATAGAAAAGGGGAAGTAATCCAACTAAAAGGTAAACAGGAGACTTTTTTTTTAATGTGAAGCCCCAAACAATGACAAGGTTACATGTCTTAATTTGTGAAAATACCACGGGTGTAGTCTGCAAGTAAAAGATCAAATGAAAAATGCTTTGCTTTTGTGTCAATCACTCGCTATAACACATTAGATAACCAGTAGTATAGTTTGGTTCTGGACTGTCCCCCAAAAGCTCATGTGCTGGAAATCTGGTCCCCATGCAGCAAGGTTCAGAGGTGGGGCTTTCAGTCAGTGATTGGATTATGAGGGCTCCAGCCTCATCTGTAGATTAATCCATTAATCCAATTAAACACTTTATTTTTCTGTCCTCAAAAATAGTTGATTTCTCTGTCTTTAAAAAAGTTCATCTTGTTTTCTTTGCAAGGCACATCTTTGTCTGGAGTTGGTTGGCATGTGCTGTACTGAAGGACACTGCTGACTAATGAAGCTTTTCTCTGGGGAGCGTCTCTTGTGTAGATGTTCGGATATGTGAAAGCTAGTATGGGCATAGTGTTTGCACACATGCCAGTGCAGTGATCAGTTCATGGTACTCACAACTGTGTAATATGAGTGTGCAGTCAGAGGTTAATCTTACCCAAAGAGATGTCTGGCTTTGGTCTTCAGTCCTGTAAGATAACTATTAAGTACTTGGAAAATCCTGTTTCAAAAGAATGGCTTTGGCTGGTGACCATGGACTATACCAGATAGTCTATGCTAACATTGTGATTTCAGGTGGGAGCTTTGGGTCAACCTTACCACTGGAAGGGCTGAAAAGTAAATTCAGCCATGTAGGTAATCACTGATGTCTACAGTACTGAGCCTTGATGAAAACTCTGAACACCAAGACTGAGGTGAGCTTCCTGACTGACAATACTTATGGCTTACTATGTCACATCATTGTGCCTCCACTGGGAAGGACATGTGAAAGTTCATGCCTGGAACTCTCCTGAACTCTGCCCCATATGACTCTATTCTTGGCTGATTTTTATCTGTATCCTTGCATAATCATAAATTCTAAATCTGTGCATAATATTACAAATATGCTCTGTGAATCCTTCTAGTGAATTATCAAATCCCAGGATGGTCTTGGAAACCTACAAGCATGCAACAAAGGTGAGAAGCCAGGGTAGATTTGGGAAATCCTAAACTCTGTAGTGAAGGTTGTTGAAGGGCTATATGCTTTGTAAAGTAATTTTTGATGTTTGTAACATTGACAGTTGGAAAATAGACCTCAACTGTGTGAAAGGGTTGTGTCCAAAACTTGCCCAACATCATTGGATAGTCTCTGACAGCCATGCAGGCTTTAAAGTTAATTCTGAACTTACTCTTTTTTAAATTCCTTGAATAAATCCTGATATAACAATACAATGGAATTTATTTATTTTGGCTCTAAGGTATACTTTCTAAACCCTCTACTCTTATGATCTACTCTCTCTCTATTTCTTACTCATATTTTTAATTTCTGAATGATATTTATTCTCATGGATATGAACCTAATAAATATGTCAAACAACAGGCCGTTACTTATTCTTTTTTATATTTCAGCAATAAAACAGCTTTATTTTCCTGTACTTCTTAAATATCATTTCAGCAATGGCTTATAAATTATTTGAGGAGCACTCCTTTGGCCATCTACTAAGGATGAATTTAAAATTGCTTGAGAAACTACAGTCAGGTTTTCTGAAAGCTATGGAGCATGGTGCCATATATAAATTATTCTGCACCATAATTTCTATTGGATACCAGTTTTTATCTATGCTCCTTTCAAGACAATATTTTGTTCCATAAGCCCCTTTAAAAATCTAGATTCGGGTTGCTTCAGAGATTTGTTTACTCTCAAGCTCTTTCAGTTAAATTACACGAGGCTTTTAAACTGCCTATCCAAAGATTTAATTTCAAAGGTCCAATTGTAGGACATTTTTGCTTGATGGGGAAAGTGAAAAGGAAAACATAGGGACAAATGGTACAGTTTTCCACCAGTGCATGCATTACTTTAAAGCACTAAAATAAACATACAGATTCTCTGAGAAAATTATTTTTACTGCCATTGCTGCTCTCAGGAAATTTCTTGTGGCTCTAAAGTTTGCTGTCTGTTGTAATTATGTAAAAGAGTAGGTCTTTGACTTCAGGCAGTTCTGCAATTCTGGCTTAGCTTCATCCTCTTAGTACCTACAGATCCCTGATTATGTTGCAAGAAATTTTTAATAACTTTTACTAAACCACAGATTTAATGTTCACTTAGAATTTAGCAGCATTATTTTTACTGTATTGATCTTTCTGTAATATGTTTTTTTTCTAAATACACCAATGGGAGATTCCAATAATAATTGGCCTCCCAAAATTGCAAATGTGTTGTCCTTTCTACCCCACATTTCTGGCCTTCTATTGCTTTTCATGTTGCCATAGATTCTCCTTAGTTTTCTTGTAATTGATATAAAAGCTGGTTGGTTGATTTTTAATTCTTGGTTGGGAAAAAGAACTGCATAATAGCTATCTCAAATTCATTTTTTTCAGATCCTCTGAAGTTTGAGACTGTTGAGAGGGAGGAGGAAATAGCACATCTTTGAGAGTGTTTTTTAGAACATTTAACTTCTGGCCTCTCATAGAAGGGCTAATGTATCCCCAAAAAGTGTGAGATTAAGGGTTCCAACTTTCCCCAGTCATGCTGATCTCTCCATTACTGGCAAGATGGCATAGGTTATATATGTGATTCCTTAGTCCACTATGAGAGTGACGAGTTGATCTGGGAATTGCTAAAATCCAGCCCAGGCATATGAGAGGAAAAAGGGACTGGAGCCACCTCCATTGCTTCTGTAGACTATTTTTTGACATAACCTTCCTTGGCTTCAAGTAGCTGGAGAACTGGTAATTTGTTAAAAGGAACCAAAAGAGTCTCATAAGAAGTTCATATTCTATTATTATTATTATTATTATTATTATCATTATCATTATTATTATTTTGTGTGTTACTGGAGATTGAGCCCAGGGGTGTTCTACTACTGAGATACATCCCTAGCCCACGATTTTAATTTTTATTTTGAGACAGGGTCTTGCTAAGTTGCCAAGGTTGGCCTCAAACTTGCAATCCTCCTGCCTCAGTCTCCCAAGTCTTTGGGATTACAGGCATGTGCCACCATCCTCTACTTCATATTGCCTTTTGTTATTCGGTCTTGACCCAGAGAAGTAGTCGCAGAAAAAATTCAAAGCAAAAGATGCTAACCTTGGTGCCTGCTTTCTTCCTTTTCTTGAACTCACTGGCATTTAGAATGCTCAGTCTAAAAGTCACCATGTTTAACTTCTTTTATGATCAAAGTCTCCTTAAGTAACAAGAATATTCTAGGAAATATATCACATAGGATGATTGCCTATAAAGATTTATGAAACATAAAATATGCCATTCTTAAACTGTGGCTATATATCTAAACTTTCTGCCTTCTAGCATTCAAGATTTTGACTGCTATAAGAAATACTCCTACAGAAAAAAAAATAATTGGAAAATCATCTGCTTTTCAACGATATCTCCAGGAGACATTACCAGGAGTAGTCAGAAAGTAAGAACATATAATTTTTTCTTTGTAGTCTTACATCAGAACTGTAGAAATGCCTTTCTTCTCTTTAAAAGTACAGAATAACCTACCTCTCTGTTGAAGCTCAAAGCTCTTCTCTTAGTTACCTCTTAAATCACATCGGGTAGTTTCCATTTCATCAGAACAATTTCTCCCTTCTCAGCAGATATGTAATTGGTGTGGCAGTAGAGAAATGGATGTCTGTGGTAATTCTCACCTGACATTAGAAACCTTTTCTTCACTCCAAGTCTCTTTGAAGGGTTTCATCCTATCCCAGTTAGAAATGACTTAACATAGAGCTGAATGTATGAACACAAAAGTGATTTAAGCATTCAGTTGTGTTTTTTCTAAGGCAGACTGGTGTTGAGTGGAAAAGAGTGCTACGGAGTGAGAAAAGGTAATCCTGCAGCTGCTGGTGGCAAAGTGGAATCTTGGTGCTACAAGAGTGTGTGGTAGTGTGTGTGTGTGTGTGTGTGTGTGTGTGTGTGTGTGCGCGCGCGCGCGCGCGCATGTGCATGCGTGCACAGGTTTTAGAAGATGTTCTTTATTCTCTCTCCTAATTAGGGTTCTAAGTACAACATCGTTCGTGGGAAATCTAGGAGATCTGGGAAATCTCCTAGGAAATGGAGACAAGGTTGAAGATCAAAGATTTAGATTTAGATACACTAAAATCCATAGTTTATCTGAAATCCCAATGTAACCAGGTATACTGTATTTTTATTTGCTAAATCTGGCAACCCTAAATGAAGAGCATAGGTAATCCTGGCCGTAAGCTCAGCAGGTACAGATGTGGTCTGACTTGAATCTGGAGTCCTTTTTTCTTAATGAGTTGAGGGTTTATTATTAAAATATACTTGATGTCAGAAAAGCCAACTTTGTTATTACTTATAGATTATTAGAGTACTACCAAAGAAAGAGAAACTTGAAAGTACAATGTTGTCAGATAAAATTAATATTTTTTTCATTCACTTATAAGGAATGCCTTATTATTATTAGCTATTAAATATTTCATTTACCTGTACAAAAATTATTTTTTCTAGTTTTAATGGAAAGCAGAATTTAGTTCTTGTATTCAGTTTTATAGATTTTGTCTTTTTTTGTATGTGGTACTGAGGATTGAACCCAGAGGCATTCTGTCTCTGAGCTACACCCCAATCTCTTCTTTTATTTTTGTTTTGAAACAGGGTCTCTCTAGGTTGCTGAGAGTTTTGCTAAGTTGCTGAGGCTGGTCTTGAACCTGTGCTCCTCCTGTCTCCTCCCAAGCACTGGGATTACAGGTGTGTGCCACCACACCCAGCTAGGTTTTGTCTTTTGTTAACAGCTGCAGAAAAATTGTGAGGAATGACCCTTCATGCAGGTAAAATCATTGGATTCACCTTTTTACTTTGTTATTTTTTAAATCAGTTTTGTGTACTGTAAGATAATAAGTGTGTTTTCTCTTGGACATTTTTATTTGTTTTTGATGAGTGGTGAAGGATTGAGAAGATAAAAATAAAAATGTTCAACTTTTTGGCATTTAAATATTCAAAAATTTAGGTTATGAATCATGTAACAGTAAAAATATTTTATTGATGGACATTTTATTTTGATAATATTGCTATGTAACATAGAACATACATTCCTCATGTTTTTCACACATATATTTTCATTATTGCAGAAATATCTGTTAACTAGAAAAACTATATGGTTTCAAATTTTAAGGTAGTTTATCGAATTCTCTGAAAGTAAAAAATCTGAGTTTTGGAGACATTAGATAATTGACAAAAAAAAAAAAAGAACAAACACATTCATTTTTCAGTATTGTGTTACCTTGCATTATTTTATATTTTCTACATAAACTTTCTGAAAACCATCTTTCATAGCATCTGTTCTGGGATGTGATCTGTCACTAAATATGAGTCATAGCATCAGGAATGTTCTTACTGTGCTATGCCCAACCCACCACAACATGTGTGGATTTTTTGCCTGACATTTGTTTCTTCTACTCGATGGTGTGTTGTTAGCACTCTCCATTTGTTTTTGTTTTTGACTTTTTGAAGAAGTTTAAGAAATCCAAATGCCATCATAAAAACTGAATGTTTCACTTGCCAAAATTAGCTGTATATTTTCAGGGCTAGTCTTGAATATTAGAGATTGGGAAATAACATACACAGTATTATGAAGGACACTGGCCCTCCATGGATATCTCCACATAAACTGAATGACTTCTTAAAATGCATGAGTTCCTTATGGTATGATGGCTTCTCCAGTGTTATGTGACTCCTCTGTCGGTCCCTCTTGACTTTTATCTCCAGTATCTAATAGTTGAGATGTAGCCTTCTTGGTCATAGGCCTTAATTTGTGGGTATTATTATTATTAATAGCAAAATTTGTGGGTATTCTATTTTTAGCAAGAGCATGAATTCTAAAAGGTACAAAAGGAATGACAAGGTTGCCTTGAATATGGCTGTTAGTATATATAGCACAATGGGCTGTATGTTTTTATCCCCTCCCAAGTTACAGATTGAAATCCTAATTCGCAAGGTGATGGTACCAGGAGTTGGTATTTTGTCTCTGCTGCTTATCATCCTTCATTTAATCTTGATGAGCACATTTACCACCAAGAATGCATTTTTAAAAAATACTTAATTCCATGTCATCATTAAACATGGGTCTGTGACATTTGCTATTATCTCTCTCTATCCACTCCTCGGCAGCGTGATTGACCTAATTTAAAATAAAAAAGCATGTGCTCTGCACTAAACTTTAAACTCTGTTAAGATAGAAACATTCTGTATTCTTCACACCAGCACATATCCTAGTCAGGTTCCATAATGCTGAATTATGACAAGAAATAAAGCAGATAAACTTCTAAACAGTTGATACCAGATGGTGTTTACTTAAATAACAATGCCCTTATTCTGAGACAAGGCAGAAACTATTTCCATTGTCTCCTTAACTTTAGTTTCAATTAAGCCACTCACCAAACACCTAAGTAAGATAAGGTGACTGTATATGAATCTCAATCATGCAAGGGCACAATTCACTCACTATTATTGAATCTAGTATTTTGTATAAAGTCATTTCATTCTTGGAAATTGCTTTCAGAAAAGCAGCTTCTTTTCCTTCCCCTTCTGCCTTCATTGAAAACAGTAACAAGACTGAATGGATGAGACTAATGGTCTCCATATAATATTGAGAAACTGTCCTTGGTCTTGCTGCTTAGAAACATGTGGCTGCTCCCCCATGAAAGAATAATTCACTCGCTCACAGGTTTTCTGCTGCTAGCATCCTCTTCCCTGATTTCCACGGAGGATTCCACTTTATTTACTTCTGAAGGGATTCTTTAGGTACTTACAGTCTCACCCAGATCAAATTTCAAAAGAATACAGCTACTAACTACCCACTAGCTGGACTTTCAAGGCTTTAAACATTCAAATTTCATTTCAGCTCCCTGGCAGTGAAAGCAGAGATGACAGATGCTCTGTGGCCTCCCTGATCACTGTTGGATTTGGATACGCCCTTCACACCGGTTATGGCAGCTTTTTAGTGAGGATTGGTCATGTCGTTGCTTCTATTCTTCACACCAGTGTTGAGAAAGAAAAGGCAGTTGAGAAGGATTGGGACCCTTTTCTCCTATTGAAGAATCATGAACTTTTATGAAACTGATATAATCTGTGTGCTACATCCTCCCTGGACTTATTTTATCAAACAATGGAGTTGGGAGGTTATATTTTGATTTTTTGAAAGATGATGATCAAATCAAAGGTTGTCCTCCCCTACCCTGAGCTCCCCATCAGACTGGGAGTTCTTTGCGCCATTATGTCTTGTTCAGATTTTTTTTCCACACAGTGTTTGGCATAGCGTGGGCAATAATTGTCTTTTGAACTGGCTGGGTGCATATAAATGTCCCTCCTTAGGTGTTCTCCCACCTAATCTGTATTCTGAACTACTTAAATCTTAAAAACGTAAAATTTGTGAAAGGCTAATAAGTTTTATTACAGATGTTCCTGAGGGAGTTGGCAAACTTATTAAAACCTAAACTATTTTTGGAGACACTAATTCACATTGATTTCTAACCACCAGTTAGAGGCCAATCAAAGCCTAAGGAATTAAATGAATTCCATTCTGACTAGAAACATACAAAATTATACTTAGTTTCAAAACTTTAATTTTGGCTTTGGCATCAATTAGAATTGTCCTCCCTACACATGCTTATCACTCAAATTAGCTGGGGCTTCTGTAAAAATTCAGATTCTCTGAGAGACTGCGGCAGGACCCTGTTTTTCAATAGGCTTTTCACATGATTGTCATAATCAGTTTTGTGTCTGATCTACTCAATTAGAAAGTTTATCAAGATGATTTCACATGATGATGTTGCAGTATATTTCTTGATGAATGTGCGTCATTCATCTTTAAGAACCAACTAAGTCTTATTGGAAACAGGGTTCTTTTTTTAAAAGTAAAATATTTGGGTAATGTTTTATTTTTTCAACTTGTGAAATACTGATTTCAGTTTCGAAGCCAACCTCAGCAGCTTAGCGAAACTCTCAGCAACTTAGTGGAACCCTGTTTCAAAGTAAAAAAATAAAAAAGGGCTAGGGGTATAGCTCAGAGATAGAATACCCCGGGTTCAATCCCTAGTACAGAAAAAAAAAATACTGGATGGATAATTCAGGGAGGAGTTTAAAATAAAATATTTCTAATTTCTTTATTCCTCAAATATGAAAGCTCCTATGATGTGAATTTAGATGTATTTAAATTTCATGATGTTATGGAAAATATAATGAGAAAATCTATTTTCATGTCTATTTTTCCATATATGTACTCTTCCTGTAATTTATTATTGTTTTACTTTGGCTTATAACTGGAAAAAAATTAAATACTGAAAGTGTCTGTCAAATTTTACAGTTTTCCTGCTAAATTCAGTAAAAAATAGCTCCAAGAGTGTAAAACAAATGTCACTTTCATAAGAGCAAAGGAACATTTGACTTTCAAATAAAAAATGCAGCTGAATCCATGTTATGAAGAAATAGAAAAGTTAGTTAAGTGTTGGAAAATATTGTAGAATGGAAAGAGAAATATATGAATGTATATTCCGTAATAAGAGTGTCATCACTGGCTCAGTTACAAAAGATTTAATGTGGAATTTTGTTATAAAACAGAACAGTAAATTAAGTTAAATCTTGTGTGCGCTATGGGACGGTAGTCAGAAACAGATGTTTTAATGAATAGAATAAGGCATCTATTTTTCCTCAATTGATTTTGGTATGTATGTATGTATGTACAGATATGCATGTACATATTCATATATATATGTATGTCTGTATATCTAGACATTCCTATGTACATATGCAGATAGAGTACAAATAAGCTAAAAAGATAGAAACACAACATATATGGAGGTAATGAAAAGAAAGCTGAATACCACTGTTAATTCCAGACCAGGTAGATTTTAGAGCAAAAAGAATTGCATGATAAAGAGGTTATTTGAGCAAAATGACACTAAAATCTCAACTGTTTATTCATACTGTGACAGAGCTTCAAATTACATGAAGCAAACAGTAATATAACAGCAAGGAGAAATAGGCAAATCCATAATTCGCACTGGAGATTCCCACAATCCTCTCTCAGTAACTGACAGTACAGATAGACAGGAAATCAGTAAGGATACTGAAAACTTGAAAAGACTTATCAAAGCAACTTAACAGAAAAATGTACATATATTCCAGACTGAGATAATGAAATAAAATTATTTAATAAACAAATATCTAGTCTATTGATATAAGAAAAATTAAAAATTATTCACACAGAATCACTAAGTCATATGTTTAACATAAATGGAGACAAAATGTCTCTCAACAGTTGAAGGGTTTAACTGTATTTTTCTTTACATTTCTTCCCTAAATAGACTATGTAAAGACTGCTCTATCACAGATGTTCTTTTTCATGATTATTACACACAGACAACAGATGAAATACCTATCTGTTTAAAAATTAATTTCAAGGCCATATAATTTTTGAAGTTTAAAAAGTTAATCGTATAAAACATAACCTCCATGCATCCGTGTGCTTAATGTAAAAGGTGATAGATAATAAATAAAAATTTTATTTGCAATAAATCATGGAAGATATTTGTTTATAGTTCAAAATAACTTGGAAAAAATTTTATAAAGTATTCAATATCCATTCAGTCTAAGATGCCACTGATTATAAAGCATGCCATTATTTTATGTTTTTCAAGGAAAAAATACATGCTCCCAATTAAATTGTGACATTGTAAGAACAGTCCAGTTTCTGAGTTTAAGATGTCAAAGGTATGTGTGTTCTGATGTGTTCAATGGGTGTTATGAGATGTTAAATTCAAATAAATGTGGCTATCTAAATCAGAATCTATAAACATGCCTCTTCTAAAATGAAATTTGTATGAACTGAATTCAGACTTTATTGACTCACTGAAATAGCCACTGCAGGCCTAGTGTGTCTGAGGAATTTATAGATTCTCTACCTTGAACACTTGAAGAAAGAAAGATATTCTCAGCCTCTCTATTGGTTAATAATACAGTGATAGTAAGGGAATAAGAGGATTATATAACATGAAAAAATCATTAAAACAGAGATACTTAGCATGTATGAAAAAGTTTGCTGTATTTTCCCCAAAATCCTTGAGCTAAGAGTTTCTGTTGATGTCTTCAGAAAGCTAGAATTCTTTGCATGAAGATTCTAAACCATTAATTAATTCAATGTCATTGGCCCAACAGAGGCCAAATTTTAATATCTAATCCTAATTAGGCACCAATATTAATCCTGAGCACGATCATTCTTCAGAGTCCTACAAAATTGACACCAGTATATATAAATACTATGAAAAGATGTTCAAATGGTAAGAACTTAAAAAAACACAATAAAAAAACTGTATGATTGTATGCTTGGGATTGTATGGTATATATATAGATAAATCTGTAAAATAGATTATGTAATTAAAAATTTTTTTTGTGGTACCAGGGATTGAACCCAGGGGCGTTCTACCTCCGCGCTACACCCCTGGCCCTATTTTTTATACTTTATTTTGAAACCGGGTCTCACGAAGTTGCGGAGGGCCTCACTAAGTAGAGAGAAAGAGAGAGATAGGGAGAGAGAGAGAGAGAGAGAGAGAGAGAGAGAGAGGGAGAGAACTGAGGCTGGCCCCGAACCCGGATCCTCTAGTCTCCGCCTCCCAAAGTACTGGGATTACAAGCGTGCGCCACCACGCCCGGCTAACATTTATGCTTTTGTAATATCACATTTTGGTTACATGTAAAATATCAGTTCAGTGAGTCTATTAACTAAAATACAATCAAGGAAATTGATCAGAGAAATATGTGATTTTTTATTTTAATGAACTAGTATAAGAGTCAAAATTTGTTTATTTCTAAATTTCCTACTTGTCAACATAAACAATGAATTATAAATATTTAAAAATTGTAACTTTTGAGCCAGGTGTTGTGGTGCACGCCTGTAATCCCAGTACTTGGGAGACTGAGATAGGAAGATTTCAGGTTCAAAGCCAACCTCAGCAACTTAGCGAGATCCTGTTTCTAAATAAAAAGCAAAATAGGGCTAGCAGTGCAGCTCAGAGGTAGAATGTCCCAGGGTATAATCCACAGTACTTCAAAAAAAATTACAACTTTTGAAATAATTTTTCCCACATGAACATTTGTTCTAATGTAAGCAAAATATTTTAATAATAAAAACAAGGGTACCATGTGTCCCAGCAGTAGCAATTTGTACATATATGTGTAGATAGATAGATAGATAAGATAGATATCGAAGTCTCTATTAGGTTCATAAAACATACCATGAATTTTACATAGGCATGTCATAAATAACTGCTAATGAAGGGAATTTTATCAGTAAAACTGTTTTATTTTTCTATAGGTTGCACTATTACATTATTACAAACTCCTTTATGGTTTCTTTAAAGCTTTTTATTTAACATACAGTTTTTAGTACGAGTAGCCATTATTTTCATTATAAATGCATAAGCAGTCATTGAATGAAACTTGAATAGAATTTGCCTCTCCACTTGTGAACTTTAAAAGCTGCTTGGTGGCTTACCTTGTCTTTCCTTTGCTTTTCATCTTGGTACACAGTCCAGTGTTGTCCATCATTGCTGTAGGCAAGTTTATAAGAACCAACAAACTGGACATGACCAAAGTCCTTAGCTCCTTGCGTTATGATGCCAGTGACTTTAGTAGGGACAAGAAGATCCACCTAAAATGAGAAAGAAAAGCATATAACTTAAATGGAATAATTGAATCCTTTGTAAATTTGCAAATCTCTTGAGCTCAAGCGATTAAAGCCATATATGCTAAGCCAAAAACCTGCCTAATTATTTGTATTTTAAAAGACGTGACTGAGCTGGGCGTGGTGGCGCACGCTTGTAATCCCAGTACTTTGGGAGGCGGAGACCGGAGGATCCCGGTTCGCGGCCAGCCTCAGCTTGTGCACGCATGCGCGCGCACGTTCTCTCTCTCTCTCTCTCTCTCTCTCTCTCTCTCTCTCGCCCTGTCTCTGTCTTTCGCCCTGTCTCTCTCTCTCTCTCCCTGTCTCTCTCTCTCTACCTAGTGAGGCCCTCCGCAACTTTGTGAGACCCGGTCTCAAAATAAAGTATAAAAATAGGGCCGGGGGTGTAGCG
>PVJS01040200.1:0-18548 GCA_004027185.1 Glis glis | reverse complement strand
TGATGTGTGTGTGTGTGTGTGTGTGTGTGTGTGTGTGTGTGTGTGTTACTGGGGATTGAACTCAGAGGCATTCTACCTCCAAGCTATACCCCCAGCCCAATTTTATTTTTTATATTGAAACAGAGTCTCGCTAAGCTGCTGAGGCTGGTCTCGAACCTGCAATCCTCCTGTTTCAGCCTCCCAAGTACTGGGATTATAAGAGTGCATCACCATGCCCGGCTTCAATATGTGATTTTTTTTTTTTTTTTTTTGCGGTACTGGGGATTGAACCCAGGGGCATTCTACCTCCGAGCTACACCCCCAGCCCTATTTTTTATTCTTTATTTTGAAACAGAGTCTCATTAAGTTGCGGAGAGCCTCATTAGGTAGCTGAGGCTGGCCGAGAACCCGGATCCTCCTATCTCAGCCTTCCAAGTACTGGGATTATAAGTGAGCGCCACCATGTCCAGCCAATATGTGATTTTGATAGAAGCAATTTATTAACAAATCCCCCTCCTACACCATCACTTCTTTTAGTGAAATACCCATCAGATACCTTCCTCTAAACATTATCACCAAAATTTTCTATCCTTAAAGAAACCGACTTTCCCTTTATTAAAGAGAAAAGCACACCGGATAAGAGGCTTGAATTGAATAAACCACAACACAGTTTATCCTGAGTCTCCAATTTTCTTTTAACCATCAACCACTTTATTTTTTATACTTTTATTGGTGCATTACAGTCTCACATCACAATGTAAATCACAGTGATAATGACACACATGCGCACAGCACTTGGGCTTTCCCCAGGCCCCTCCCCATTCCTCCCTCCCACTACCCCACCTCCCACCAACCACTCTAAACTGAGCCTTTTTTCTGGGAAGTTAGGACACTCAGGAAAGGCCAGGAAAAAGGAAAAAAAAGTTTTTGATCCACCTTCCATTTATGATATGCCTACCTTCTAACATAGGAACTTTTTCAGTTTCCTCTCAAAGTCCATTTGAAAGATTATTATTCAGTTTGGAGTCTTTAAACATCTATTAACAAGCTTGGCATGGTGGTGCACACTTGTAATCCAGCAGTTGGGAGGCTGAGACAGGAGGATTGCAGATTCACAGACAGCCTCAGCAATTTAGCAAGACCCTCAGCAACTTATAGTGAGACACTGTTTCAAAATAAAAAATAAGATAGGGCTGGGGGTGTAGCTCAGAGGTAGAATGCTCCTGGGTTCCATCCCCAGTACCACATACACACACACAAAAATCTATTAACAATGCCAAGATTGTCTAGCTTTTAAAAATCATTTTGAAGCTGGGCGTGGTGGCATATGCTTGTAATCCCAGTACTTGGGAGGCTAAGAAGGAGGATGATAGGTTCACGGCCAGCCTCAGCAACTCAGTGAGGCCCTGTTTCAAAATAAAAAATAGCCAGGCGTGGCGCACACTTGTAATCCCAGTACTTTGGGAGGCGGAGATCGGAGGATCCGGGTTCCCGGCCAGCCTCAGCTGTCTCTATCTCTCTCTCTCCCTGTCTCTCTCTCTCTCTCTCTCTCTACTTAGTGAGGCCCTCTGCAACTTCATGAGACCTGGTTTCAAAATAAAGTATAAAAAATAGGGCTGGGGGTGTAGCGCGGAGGTAGAACGCCCCTGCGTTCAATCCCCGGTACTGCAAAAAATAAATAAATGAATAAATAAATAAGTAAATAGAAATGGGGGTATATAGCTCAGAGGTTGAATGCTCCTGGGTTCAATCCCCAGGATTACCACAAAGAAAGAAAAGAAAAAGGGAAGATACTATTCTCATAGTTTACACTGAAATTATCTTTTTTTAATTTATTTTTATTCATATTTTGGCACTAGAGATTAAACCCAAGGGCATTCTACCTCTGAGCTACACCCTAGCCCCTTTTATTTTTTATTTTGAAACAGGGTTTCACTAAGTTGCTGAGGCTGGCCACGAATCTCCTGTCTCAGCTTCCCAAATACTGGGATTACAAGCATGTGCCACCACTCCTGGCTGTGCAGCCATTTTCCAAAACAGATCCTCAGTTAAACATAAATTACTATATAACTCAGAAATTCCACTCCTTATATGTACCTTAGGGAACTGAAAACATTTGTTCATATAACATCGAGCACATGAATGTTCACAGCAGCATTACTGATAATAATTTTTAAAAAAACAGCCTAGCCGGGCATGGTGGCACATGCTTATAATCCCAGTACTTGGGAGGCTGAGACAGGAGGATTGAAGGTTTGCAGTCAGCCTCAGCTACTTAGTGAGGCCCTCCTTAATTTAGTGAGACCCTGTTTCAAAATAAAGAATAAAACAGGGCTGGGGGTATAGCTTGGAGGTAGAATGCCTCTGAGTTCAATCCCTAATACCTCAAAAATAAAATAAAAAATAAAAAAACAACCTAAATGTCCATCAGTTAATGATGATTAAACAAAATGTGGTATATCCAAATAATTGAATGATATTTGGTCATAAAAAGAAATAGAAGGCTGATACATGCTACAACATGCATGAACCTTGAAAACATTATGCTAAGTGAAAAAAGCCAGTCCTTTCTATTGTGTGTGGTACTAAGAATTGATCCATGGGCATTCTACCTCTGAGCTATGCCCCAGCCCTGTTTTATTTTTATTTATTTACCTGTTTGTTTGTTTTGTGGTTCAGGGGACTGAACCCAGGGGCATTCTATCTCTGAGCTACACTCTGACCTTTTTTTTTAGTTTATATTTTGTTTTGAAACAGGGTCTCATTAGATTGCTGAGACTGGCTTTGAACCTGCAATCCTCCTGTCTCAGCCTACCAAGTATTGGAATTATAGTTGTACGCCATCACACCCAGCTATACTGGTTTCTTGCCAGGCCTCTGAGCTACACCCCCAGGCTGATTTTATTTTTTTAAATTTTGAAACAGGATCTAAGTTGTGGAGGGCCTCACTAAGTTGCTGAGGCTGGCTGCGAACCTGCGATCCTCTTGTCTCAGCCTCCTAAGTACTGGGAGTATAGATGTGTGCCACCAGACCTGGCTTATTTCTTATTTTGAAACAGGGTCTCACTAAGTTGCAAGAGCCTTGCTAAATTGCTGAGGCTGGCTTCAAATCTCTAGTCCTCCTCTCTCAGCCTCCCAAGTACTGGGATTACAGAAGTACACCACCAAGCCCAGACAACAATCACTGTTCTTAATTCTTTCACCATAGACAGGTTTTGCCCATTCTTGAGCTTCAAGTAAATGGAATTATATAGTAGATATTATTTTTAAGAAATAAAATATTGTATTTAAACATTCAAGAATATCCTATAAGATACTCCATCAAGATCTCAGCAGAGAATCTCATAAAATCCTTTTGGGAGCTGGGCATGATGGCGCACGCTTGTAATCCCAGTACTTGGGAGGCTGAGACTGGAGGATCTGGGTTCAAGGCCAGCCTCAGCTACTTAGTGAGGCCCTCCGCAACTTAGTGAGACCCTGTTTCTTTCTTTTTCTTTTTTTTTTTTGGCAGTACCGGGGATTGAACCCAGGGGCATTCTACCACCTCCGAGCTACACCTCTGGCCCTATTTTTTATACTTTATTTTGAAACTGGGTCTCACGAAGTTGCAGAGGGTCTCACTAAGTAGCTGAGGCTGGCCGTGAACCCGGATCCTCCAGTCTCTGCCTCCCAAGTACTGGGATTACAAGCGTGCACCACCACACCCCCCAATGCTGCAAAAAAAAATCCTTTTAGGATATGCAATTGGAAGTCAGGTAAATATTCACCCGAAGAAGGATTAATGAGCTAATTACAATCTCCAGTTGGGTATTGCAGAATTCCAACCTATATCAATTTCAAAACAGGACCAAAGAGAGATCATACCCAGTAATGTACAACAGCACTAATACACAGCACATATTTTACAACCAGTCTTCTTCAGGACTGACTACAAATTTCAGCATTAAAACAGATCAAGTTCACCAAGCCTTGCATCAGTTCTCTATTAGAAATATAAAAGTATGGATAAAGCTGGGCATGGTGGCACACGCCTGTAATCCCAGTACTTGGGAGGCTGAGAGAGGAGGATCACAGGTTCTAGGACAACCTCAGCAAGTAGTTAGACTGTCATCAACCTAGCAAGACCCTGTTTCAAAATAAAAATAAAAAATAGGGCTGGGGGTGTAACTCAGAGGTAGAATGCCCCTGGGTTCAACCGCCAGTAACACACCCACACACACCCACACCCCCCCGCACACACACAAGGTATGGATAAGCCAGGCACGGTGGCGCACACCTATAATCCCCGTACTTGGGAGGCTGAGACAGGAGGATCACAGGTTCAAGGCCAGCCTCAGCAATTTAGCAAGATCCTGTTTTAAAATAAAAAATAAAATAGGGTTGGGAGTGTAGCTCAGAGGTAGAATACCCCTGGGTTCAATCCCTAGTACCACATAAAAAAAAGTATGGATAATGGGGATACTGGACAATCCTCTTTTAAGCAACTCTTCAAAGGAGACAGCAGCTGTCTGTGTCACCCTAAAGTAGATCATGGCTTTATTGTTCATGATGTTATCTAAATTCTTACATTTAGCTTATACAACCCATTAAAGGAACTTTCAAGATTTGGTTTACCACATTCTGTGTTCTGAGTGTTTGTCTTCTCTCAAAATTCACATGTTGAAATTTTAACCACCAAGGTTATGTATTAGGAGGAGAGAAGTGGTGAGGTTGGGAATAGAGCCTTCATAAATAGTCTTAGTGTCCTTATAAAAGAAGGATGAGAGAGACCCCTCACTTCCTTCCACCATATGAGGACATAGTTAAAAGGTGCTATCGCTGGGCGTGGTGGCGCACGCTTGTAATCCCAGTACTTGGGAGGCGGAGACTGGAGGATCTGGGTTCACTGCCAGCCTCAGCTACTTAGTGAGGCCCTCTGCAACTTCGTGAGACCCAGTTTCAAAAATAAAGGATAAAGGCCGGGCGTGGTGGCACATGCTTGTAATCCCAGTACTTTGGGAGGTGGAGACCAGAGGATTCGGGTTCGCAGCCAGCCTCAGCTCTCTCTCTCTCTCTCCCCCGTCTCTCTCCCTGTCTTTCTGTCTCTCTGTCTCTCTGTCTCTCTCCCTCTCTCTCTATTTAGTGAGACCCTCCGCAACTTCGTGAGACCCGGTTTCAAAATAAAGTATAAAAAATAGGGCCGGGGGTGTAGTGTGGAGGTAGAACGCCCCACCCCTGGGTTCAATCCCCGGTGCCGCAAAAAAAAAAAGGGTGCTATCTACTTCACAGACAGTGAATCTGCTAGTGCCTTGATCTTAGACTTCCAAGCCTTCTGAACTGTGAGAAATTGTTATTTATGAGCTATGTAATATATAGTATTTTGTTAGCCTGAATGGACTAAGATGCCACACTTATTCATGCCCCTTGGTATATTTTAAGGGCAAAGAAGTACTTCCATTCATTCCTTTGGTCCATAGCACAGCCTTCTTGGGCCTTTCTTTGACTTCATGATGTGATCAGAACTACGTAAGTATCCCAAAAGTAGACATACCCTGTTTTTAGATAAGGGCACCTCCTTGTCTTATTTACTAAGCTCTTCTGTATGCTATGTATAGTTGCTTGACTTTTTTTTTCTTTTTGTGTGGTACTGGGGATTGAATCAGGGTCATTCTACCTCCAGAGTAAACCTCCAGCCCAGTTTTATTTTTTATTTGGGAACAGGGTCTCACTAAGTTGATGAAAGTCTCACTAAGTTGCTGAAGCTGTCCTCGAACCTGCAATCCTCTGATCTAGGCCTCCTAAGTACTGGGATTACAGGCGTGTGCCACCATGACCGGCACTTGCTTAACTTTTTTAGGGTCATAATAGCAAACTGAAATTATTTCTTGAGACAGGTGCTATTAAAAACAACTCAGCATAGCCGGGCATGGTGGTGCACGCTTGTAATCCCAGTACTTGGGAGGCTGAAACCGGAGGATCTGGGTTCGTGGCCAGCCTCAGCTTCTTAGTGAGGCCCTCCGCAACTTAGCGAGACCTTGTTTCAAAATAAAGAATAAAAAATAGGACTGGGGGTGTAGCTCAGAGGTAAAATGCCCTGGGTTCAAACCCAGTACCGCAAAAAAAAAAAAAAAAACCACAACTCAACATAGTGTAATTCTAATTGTTTACCTCAAAAATATTATCTCAATGAGAGCCGGGCGTGGTGGCGCACGCTTGTAATCCCAGTACTTTGGGAGGCTGAGACCGGAGGATCCAGGTTCACGGCCAGCCTCAGCTCTCGCTCTGTCTCTGTCTCTGTCTCTCTCTGTGTCTCTCTCTCTCTCTCCTTAGTGAGGCCCTCCGCAACCTCGTGAGACCCGGTTTCAAAATAAAGCATAAAAAATAGGACCGGGGGCGTAGCACGGAGGTAGAACGCCTCTGCGTTCAATCCCTGATCTTGCAAAAAAAAAAAAAAAAAAAAAAAAAAAAAAAATTATCTCAATGAAACTCATCTGCCACTTTTCTAAATTCTAAGCCTATATTTTATCCCCTCCCCACTTCTCACACAAAGAAACCCTGCATGGAAAACCTAGAGTAAGAGGTCTTTTGCTCCGTCTTCTCCTGCCAGGAGTTTGAACTGAGTGGTGTTATATGCATGAAGGTCACCCATAGATATATTTCTTAACAGTCTATTCATTACCCAGAACTAAGCTAATACATTTTACTTTCCCGTGATTCTTTCCCTCTATGAAACATTCATTTGTTCTTTTTTTTTGAGGGGGGTTGAACCCAAGGACATTCTACCTCTGAGCTACACCCTCAACCTTATTTATTTCATTTTGGGGTTTTTTGGTACCGGAAATTGAACCCAGGGGCATTCTACCTCCAAGCTACACCCCAGCCCATTGTGTGTACATACATTCATACATACATACACACACACACTTTTATTGGTGCATTATAGTTTCACATCATAATGTAAATCATATTGCCAGTGGCATACATGCACACAGCACCTGGTGGGTTCCCCGCCCCAGCTCCCTCCCCATCTCCCCACTTCCTCATACAGAGTACTTGGAATGACATTGGTATTTTCATATATGTACACAATGCCAATGGTAGTAATTCCTTCATTGATCCTCACTCTTCCCCCTCCCCTTCCCCTAGACCACCTCCCTGGCTCCACTGAAGTTTCTCCTCCATTATCTGAAGTCTCTTTGGTATCCCAATTACTCCCTACCTTCCACATATTAGAGAAAACATATGACCCTTCACTTTCTGTGACTGGCTAATCTCACTTAACATAATGTTCTCCAGGTCCTTCCATTTTCCTGCAAATGACATAATTTTGTTCTTCTTTATTGTTGAGTAGAATTCCATTGTATGGATATTCCATAATTTTGTAATCCATTCATCTGTTGATGGACACCTAGGTTGGTTCCGTAATTTGGCTATTGTGAATTGTGCTGCTATGAACATGGATATGCATATATTACTGTAGTTCTCTGACTTCAGTCCCTTTGGAAAGAGACCCAGGAATGGTATAGCTGGATCATATGGTGGATCGTTCCCAATTTTCTGAGGAATCTCCACACTGATCTCCATAGTGGCTAAACTAATTTACAATCCCACCAACAGTGTAGAAGAGTCCCAATTTCCCCACATTCTCGCCAACATTTATTGTTTTTTGACTTCTTGATGATTGCCATTCTGATTGGCGTTAGATACATCTCCCTGATTCCTAATGATGTTGAATATTTTTTCATGTATTTATTGGCCATGTGTATCTCTTCTTTTGTGAATTGTCTATTTAGTTCAATTGTCTATTTCTTGATTGGGTTTTTTTTTAGTATAAAGTCTTTTAAGTTCTTTGTATATTCTAGATATGAGTCCTCTATCAGAGGGAATGATGGGCAAAGATCTCCCATTCTGTAGGCTTTCTTTTTAGACTCTTAATGGTTTCCTTTGATGACCAGAAACTTTTTAGCTTAATGTCATCCCATTTATTAATTCTTGTTTTAATTTCCTGAGCTATGGGGGGTCTTGTTGAAGAAGTTTCTACCTGTGCCTATATGTTGGCGTGTTGGATCTATGCCCTGCTCTAATAGCTTCAAAGTCTCTGGTCTAATTTCCAGGTCTTTGATCCATCTCGAGTTGACTCCTATGCAGGGCAAGAGGTAGGATTTAGTTCCATTTTTCTACAACCGGATAACCAGTTTTCCCAACACCGTTTGTTGACAAGGCTGTCTTTTCTCCAATGTATGTGTTTGGCACCTTTGCAGAAAATCAACTGGCTTTAAGTGTGTGGATTTGTTTCTGTATCTTCTATTCTTTTTTTTTTTTTTTGTGGTACTGGGGATTGAACCCAGGGGCATTCTACCTCCGAGCTACACCCCCAGCCCTATTTTTTAGTCTTTATTTGGAAACCAGGTCTCACGAAGTTGCGGAGGGCCTCACTAAGTAGCTGAGGCTGGCTGCGAACCCGGATCCTCCAGTCTCAGCCTCCCAAGTACTGGGATTACAAGCGTGCGGCCCTGTATCTTCTATTCTGTTCCACTGGTCTGTTTCTGTTTTTGTGCCAATACCATGCTGTTTTTATTACTATAGCTCTGTAGCATAATTTGAAGTCAGGAATTGTGGTGCCTCCTGCATGGTTCTTATTGCTGAGAATGGCTTTGGCTATTCTGGGTCTTTTGCTTCTCCATATGAAATTTATGACTGATTTCTCTAGGTCTGTGAAGAATGGCATTGATAATTTGATAGGGATTGCATTAACTGTCAATCATTTTTGGTGGAATGGCCATTTTGATAATATTTATTCTGCCTATCCAAGAGCAAGAGAGATCTTTACATCTTCTATGATCTTCAATTTCTTTCTTTAGTGTTTTATACTTTTCTCATTGTAGAGGTCTTTTACCTCCTTGGTAAGGTTTATTCTGAGGTATTTTATTGGTTTTGAGGTTATTGTGAATGGAACTGTTTTCTGGATTTCTTTCTCAGTGGATTCATGGTTGGCATATAGAAGTTACTGACTTTTTTAGATTGATTTTGTAGCCGGACGTGGTGGCGCACACTTGTAATCCCAGTACTTGGGAGGCTGAGACAGAAGGATCAAAGCCAGCCTCATCAACTTAGTGAGGCTCTCAGCAACTTAGTGAGACCCTGTTTCCAAATAAGAAATAGGTTTGTGGGTGTAGCCCAGAGATAGAAGGTCCCTGGGTTCCATCCCCAGTACCACACACACACAAAAAAAAGAAGTTGTATCCCGCTACTTTGCTGAATTTGTTAATCATCTTTAGTAGTCTTTTGGTTGAGTTTTTTTGGTCTTCTAAATACAGAATTGTGTCATCTGCAAATAGAGATAATTTTAATTCTTCTTTTCCTATTTGAATTCCTTTGATATCCTTCTCTTGTCTTACTGCTCTGGCAAGAGTCTCGAGGACTATATTGAAAAGGAGTGGTGATAGTGGGCGCCCTTGTCTTGTTCCTGATTTTAAAGGGAAGTGTTTTTTTGTTTGTTTTGTTGAAACAGGGTCTCGCTAAATTGCTGAGGCTGGTCTCAAACCTGCGATCCTTGTCACAGCCTCCCAAGTACTGAAATTACAGGCATGTGCCACCAAATCTGGCTATAGTCATTTGTCTTTCTAGAAATCTAATCATAAAATGTGTTCTGATAATAAATCTTTTGATTTATATTTGGATAATATCCTATTATGCCTATATTTGACTAAATTATATGTTTTTCCCTAATATTAGAGAGATGGGTTTTACTACTCAGTCAAATTATCTCAAATGTCTGCTATAGACACATTTTTGTAATTTAAGTACAGGAGCCAGGCACAGTGGTACAAACCTGTAATCCCAGTATGTGGGAGGCTGAGACAGGAGGATCGCAGATTTGAGGCCAGCCTCAGGAATTAGTAAGACCCTGTTTCCAAATAAAAAATAAAATAGGGCTGAGGTGTAGACTGGAGGTAGAAGGCCCCTGGGTTCAATCCCCAGTACCACACAAATAAATACATATATACAGAATTTCTTACTTCTCTTTTTTTTTGTGTGGTGCTGAGGATTGAACCCAGGGATAGTCTATCTCCTAGCTCTACCCCGAGCCCTATTTTATTTTTTATTTAGAAACAGGATCTCACTAAGTTGCTGAGGGCCTTGCTAAGTTGCTGACTTGCTAAGTTGCTAACTTGCAATCCTCCTGTTCTCAGCCTCCCAAATACTGGGATTCAGGTGTGTGCCACATGCCCCACTAGAATTTCATCTCTTAAGTATAAAAATCCTTTAAGAGATGGTTCTGTTATTTGTCAGCTCCCACTGTTAGTGCCTTTGAGGGGTGCCACAGTTCTACCATGTAATCAAAGATTCTAGTTTTTGTACTTTAGGCAAACATTATACTTCTTAATCTATATCACTTTGCTCATGACACAGTCACCCTCTGAGATTTCTTTCTTTTTTTTTTTTTTTTTGTGGTACTGGGGGTGGAACCCAGGGGCCTTCTACCTCCAAGCTATACCCCCAGACCTATTTTATTTTTTATTTGGAAACAGAGTCTCACTAAATTGCAGAGGGCCTCACTAAGTAGCTGAGGCTGGCTTCAAACCTGTGATCCTCCTGTCTCAGCCTCCCAACTACTGGAATTACAAGTGTGCGCCACCACGCCCAGCCGTATTTTCTTTTTTATTTGGAAACAGGGTCGCACTAAGTTGTGGAGAGTCTCACTAATTGCTGGGGATGGCTTTGAACCTACAATCCTCCTGTCTTGGCCTCCCCAGTACTGGGATTACAAGCATGCATCACCACACCCAGCCTTATCCTCTGAGATTTTTAAGGCATTTGTATGAGGTAAAATCCTACCTTCTGGTTTGCCCCACTATGGTACCCACTACTAATAACAGGGCTGTGTTTCTAAATTCTTACAAATTTACTGGATAGCTCCCAATTATAAATCTCTTCTTCTACCTATAATATTTCTGGTTACAGTAGCAATCTGATGCTACTGTCTCCCTCCCCATACAATCCCCGGATACTCACACAAGATGCTGATCTCGGATCTTGCGCAGCTGTATCAGGTCAGGTTTGATACTATTCATTTTTTTATCTATTTCCCGGTTGTCCAAAGCTTGTTTCTTCAAATCCTGCTCTAGACGCATTTTGCTATCATGAATCTCACCAAGACGTGATTTCAATTTATCATAATTCATCATAATTCTGTGAAAATATGTGACATATTAAGGCTAAATAACAACCAAGCACAAGTATCCTATGTGTGAACATAGTCCTAATATATATATTAAAAAAAAAACAGTCAGCACAAGCCAGGCATGGTGGTGCATATTTGTAATCCCAGTACTTAGGAAGCTGAGTCAGGAGGATCGCAGGTTCATGGCCAGCCCCAGCTACTTAGTGAGGCCCTCCAAAACTTAGTGAGACCTTGTTTCAAAATAAAGGATAAAAAATAGGCTGGGGGTATAGCTTGGAGGTAGAATGCCCCTGGGTTTAATCCCCAGTACCGCAAAAAACAAAAAACAAAAACAGTCAGCACTATGTTGCCCACGCTGGCCTTGAACTCAAGTGATTCTCCTGCCTCAGCTTCCTGAGTAGCTGGGACTACAAACTACAAGTGCACACCATCATGCCTAAGTACTATCCTAATATGCTAAGTGTGGTGGATATTTGTTGTTCTTGCCTGATCCATTCTTAGTCTTCTGGTACATCCATCACCCTGCTGTTCCCTGTTGGTAAGGGTTCTCTGCCACCACCTAGATCCATGAATGGATACACACACAGCCCACACTGGCCAATAAGAGAATTCTATTTCATCCCATCCCTACCCTCAGGCCACAGTGACTGGTTTAGTATTGAGAATAAGACCCCAATTGGCCCAATGAGAGTCAATTCCAGGATTTTTGCTAGAATTATTGTAAAAAGATATTCTCTCTATCCACTGGGGTTGCTAAGTTATGAATACATGATCCTAGGATTTCCAGAAGATATGCTATCACCTTGCAAAGAAAACCTGCCTAAGGATGAAGTCAACCCAGAGAAAAATAAGCTAAAAAAAATGTAAAAAAGAATCCCAATGACCTTGTTTTGGGTCCCGAATCCAGCCATGACTGACCAAGTAAAGCCATGTATGATATGTAAAAAGCAGCACAGAGAAGCAGTTCAGAACAATGGCTTTGCAATTAGTCTACCTAGGTTTAATCTCTGCCCTAACACTTCCTCTGCGATTGTGGGCAAGTTATTTAACTTCTCTGTGCCTTTATTTCCTTATCTTTTAAAAAATGGGTTCCAGCTGGGCGTGGTGGCACACGCTTGTAATCCCAGTACTTGGGAGGCTCAGACAGGAGGATCACAGGTTCGAGGACAGCCTCAGCAAGTAGTGAGACTCTCATCAACCTAGTGAGACATCTGTTTCAAAATAAAAATAAAATAGGGCTGCGGGTGTAGCTCGGGGGTAGAATGTCCCCGGATTCAATTCCCAGTACCAAAACAAAATGAAACAAATGAAACAAAATTAAAAATGGGTTCCTACAATAGTACCTACTTTCATTAAATTATTGTGTTAATTAAATGTGATAACACATGTAAAGAAATACAACACTGCCTAGCACATCTTGGTAAATACTTAATAGATAATGGCTATAAGCTTTTCCAGCACACAAAGTTTTACTATGCTTTGAACCCTTATGGTAACAACTACTCACATTACCCATTTGTCACTCAATAATATGTGGCTTAATTCTCATGCATTCTAACAACACATTATCCACAGTTTGTGAAGGAGGAAATAGTCTCAGAGAAGTTAATTCACCCAAGGTTACAAAGCTGGCAAAACAGCCAATGTTGAACTCAAGTCTAGTAAGCTAATACTGCCTCCCATCACATAGCTCTATACTTATGCACACAGAAGTTCATTAACAATATAGTGCTAATATGAGATATAGTTTTGCCTTGCCACTGCATATGTTTTATTTTATTTTACTTTATTTTTTTGCGGTACCGGGGGTTGAACCCAGGGGCGTTCTACCTCCACGCTACACCCCCGGCCCTATTTTTTATGCTTTATTTTGAAACCGGGTCTCACGAAGTTGCAGAGGGCCTCACTAGGTAGAGAGAGAGAGAGAGAGAGAGAGAGAGGGAGAGAGACACAGAGAGAGAGAGAGAGCTGAGGCTGACCGCGAACCCGGATCCTCTGGTCTCCACCTCCCAAAGTACTGGGATTACAAGCATGCGCCACCACGCCCGGCTCATATGTTTTATTTATTACCTGCTTTTCCATACCTTTTCATGCCTCAAACTGCTATTATCTTAAGTCTTTCAATAGTCCACTAAATTTGTTTTTATAAAGGCTTCTAACATTCTTTTAATTGCCAAATACAACAATTCCCATGCTGTTCCCTCTGCCTGTGTAATCTCATTCTTAGCATCGATCATCATTTTTTTTGTGTGTGTGGTACTGGGGGTTGAACTCTGGGGCATTCTACCTTCAAGCTACACCCTCAGCCTTAGTTTTTATTCTTTATTTTGAAACAGGGTCTCACTAAGTTGCAGAGGGCCTCACTAAGTAGCTGAGGCTGGCCATGAACCTGAGATCCTCCTGTCTCAGCCTCCCAAGTACTGGGATTACAAGCGTGCGCCACCACACCTGGCTCTTATCATCATTTATACACTTATGCCTAGAAATAATCTTTGAGTTTTCCCACATCTGCCATATCAGGTCAGGCTTATCAAATCCTCAGAATTTATGTCAACTCATTTTTCTTTGCCATTGCTGTAACCTAACACTTAAGCTGTTCTTTCTGCCTATAGTCTTACTACACTCCAATTTATTCTTAGATGGCTGCCAAAGTTGATTTTCAATTCAAAAAAATATTCAGTGAGCATTCATTATGTACTCCCAGGTGCCATGTAGGTGCTGGGGCAATAACCAGGAAATCAACCACCATGACTGCTTTCAGTGAGTCTGCAATTGTGTGGGCATGGTATTTGGTAAAGGTACTAGGGCTGGAGGGAATTCAGTCACCTAGTAAATGTCACACAGGGATCACGACCAGACACTGTAGGGACACCAACAAAAAGCCCCTAAAATGGTCTGGTGAATCAGGGACGATTTTCTAGAAAAAGTCACATCTAAGCCAAGTCCTAATGGATAAGCAGAAGCTAAGAATTTGGAAGGATGGAGAAAGAACACACAAGAGAAAAGGTTCAGTTTGGTGCCCTTTGTATGAACAGCAAGTAGTTCCACATACCAGGGCTGTGCAGTTCAAGGTGGTAATAAACAGCTAAGCTAGAAATTATTGGGGAAGAAGAGAAGTCTTGTCTCACAGATATACTTGTAGTTATCATGTACTTGATGTACTTGGAGGCAGACCTACCGTTCAATTTCCTTTTCATTCCCCTCTCTGCGAAATCGCTCGATATATTCTTTGCTGTGCTGTTCTTGTGTGTGACACTGCTCTTCAAATATTTTAATTGTCTCATTAAAAGCTTCAATTGCAGTCCTTTTCATCTGTATTTCCTACAGGAAAGAAAAAGAAATAACATACATTTCATGATCTTTATTTTTTATTGTAACCTTGGTCTTAAATCTTGTAATAATAGCCGGGCATGGTGGCACATGCTTGTAATCCCAGTACTTGGGAGGATGAGACAGGAGGATCGCAGGTTCGCGGCTAGCCTTAGCAACTTGTGAGGCCCTTCGCAATTTAGTGAGACCCTGTTTCAAAATAAAGAATAAAATAGGGCTGAGGGTATAGCTCGGAGGTAGAACGCCCCTGGGTTCAATCCCCAGTACCACACACACACACACACACAAAAATCTTATAATAATTATAGTCTAGTTATAATCCCATATGTGGCCTAGTTAGACAGTTAAAACAAGACTCTTTATTCAACCCCAAACCTATGCAAAATACATCACTCAAACTAAAGTAAATGAAAAAGAACCATTACCTAAAATATGTCAAAGAACCACAGAAAGACCTCTGAACTGTCGAGAAAGATTGATCCTGAACACCTTGACTACAAGGATTGAGTTCTGCCTTTGCATCTATTATTGTAGCGCTGGCTTCCAAAAGGTACTGGAGTGGACAGAGCTGAAGAGTTCATGTGCCAAAATGCAAAGTTTTACTCACCAAAGAACCTTATAGTCTATTCATTCTTACTTTCATTTCTAAAGTACATATTTAGTTTTCCAAACAGATTCATTAGTAGATTAATATAGATAGCAGCAAAAAGAAAAAATAAAAGGGGAGAGAATAGCTGCTAAAGTCAGATGCAGTGAGAAGAATAAGATGAAAAACTAAAAACTCCACAAAACAGACTTAACTCTAAAATTCCTATAGGTTAAGCCATTCAGCACCAGAGTAAATAGTCCTATATATTTCAGTGAGCTCTGAGGGCATTAGTAGACTTTAGCATCTGAATCTTTTTCTTTTTTCTCCGTTTGTTTGTTTGTTTGTTTGTTTGTTTGTTTGGGTTTTTGTGTGTGTGTGTGGTACTGGGGATGGAACCCAGGGGCATTCTACCTCCAAGCTACATCCCCCAGGCCAATTTTTTTTTTTTTTTGCAGTACCGGGGATTGAACCCAGGGGCTTTCTACCTCTGAGCTACATCCCCGGCCCTATTTTTTTTTTTTTTTGTGGTACTGGGGATTGAACCCAGGGGCGTTTTACCTCTGAGCTACACCCCTGGCCCTATTTTTTATACTTTATTTTGAAACCGGGTCTCACTAAGTTGCGGAGGGCCTCACTAAGTAGTTGAGGCTGGCTGCAAACCGGGATCCTCCTGTCTCGGCCTCCCAAGTACTGGGATTACAAGAGTGCGCCACCACGCCCAGCTCCCTATTTTATTTTTTATTTGGAAACCATGCCCGGCTTTACTTTTTATTTTGAAGCAGGGTCTCACTAAGTTGCTGACAGCCTCACTAAGTTGCTGAGGCTGGCTTCGAACCTGCGATCCTCCTATCTTAGCCTCCCAAGTACTGGGATTACAGGCGTGTACCACGAAGCCCAGTTAGTTAGCATCTGAATCTTGATTACCCTAAAATCTTGAAAAAGGGCTAAATTTTGTTCAGTTTACTTTTTAGAAAGGCAATGAATCTCCATAAAGGTCTAGGAAGATGGCTATCCTATATATTTGCAATTCCAGAAGTTTTGATGCTAGTGGGGTAATTCCTCAACTGCCCAGCATGTATTAATTTCAACTAATAATTATTGAGAATCCTCTATATAGAAAGTACCACCTGATAATAAAGAGATTCATGAAACATGAAGCCACAGAGATGACATTTGAGCGAAGTCTTAAAGAATTAAAGGAAGAAAATGCTGTACTGCATACAGAAGGCATGGTATGAAGTATACATAAATAACAGGGCATGTGTCAGGATCAATCATTTGGATAAGTAGGACTAGATTATAAGAGAATTGGCAGATGAGGGAAGCTAGAAACTTGTGATGGTCCATATAGTTAAGGTTATATCATATCTCAAGTATCATCTCTCTGATAAGACTGAACACTGTCTAGAATGCCCATATCTAAACATCTAGCTACAAATTCTACAACTCTTTAAATTATAATTAACACTCTTTTGGTGTGTATGTGGTACTAGGGATTGAATTCAGCTGTGTCCTAACTCTGAGCTACACCCCAACCTTTTTTATTTACTTTTTGTTTGTTTTTGTGATGCTGGGGATTGAACCCAGGGGCATTCTACCTCTGAGCTACATCCCCAGCCCATTTTATTTTTTATTTGGAAACAGGGGGACACCAAGTTGCTGAGGGCCTCACGAAGTTGCTGAGGCTGGCCACGAACCTGCAATCTTCCTGTCTCAGCCTTCCAAGTACTGGGACTATAGGTGTGCGCCACCATGCCTGGCTTTACTTTTTATTTTGAAGCAGGGTCTCATTAAGTTACCACACACTGGCCTTGAATCTGTGATCCTCCTGGCTTAGCCTCCAAAGTACTGAGATTACAAGGTATGCACCACTATGCCTGGCTTAAATTATAGTTAACTATTAAATTATAGTGGAGGGTTCTTGGCTCCCTTGCAAGATTAGAAGTTACCTATCAAACTCTGTCCCTGGATCAAAGAAAACACCAAAACTTTTAACTATACTAACACTGGTGTATGTATTGATAGGTAGGGAAGCAAAAGGAAAAGTATTTGATATTACTACCAAATCAGCAGTTCACCCATAAAAAATGTCACTACACCTTTCACCAAAACTGTAAGCCCTCCTGTATCTGCCCCCTTTCTCGATCTTCCCCTCCCTTTATCTACGAGTGCTCTGGGTCTTCCCTCCTCTTCTTTTCTCAGGCACTCCACTCTATTACATTAGCCCACCCTTCTTACATCATCTCTCCCAGTCTAAGGGTTCCTTCTCATGAGCATACAAACAAGTTCCAGTAACACTATTTTAGGGTAAAAATATCTCAATACTAAATTCTCTTGGAGTCACAGTTAAGCTTCTTGAAACAGTTGTTTGGGCTGTCTCTTTCCTCCCTTTCCATTCACATCAACTCATTCCACTTGGCTTTTGCACTTATTGTTCCACACAAACTACTCTTTTCAAGGTCATCAATGATTTCCTCATTACCAAAGTCCCCTCTCTTATCCCAATCCAGCACTATTCTTCCTAGTTACAAGTAATTGAGATGTCAAATATCTTCACATGCAGTCTATTCCCACCCTGTGCCAACTCTGACTCAGGCACACCATTTCTTCCCATTATCTGGGAAGAATTCACAATCTAGATTATTTCATAGGAGAAACAGAGGAAGTCTATAATATATATCTCAACATCAACTCTTTAAACTCCCTTTAACACTTATTTTCACAGCACATCTCCTGTACTGCTAATCATTCGGTTGCTGTTCCTCTTCCCCTCACCTCCCAAAGCTTTAAGCCTCCACTATAGCTCTTCTCTGCCCAGCCCCTACTCAAGTCTTGCTCCCAATGCTCACATAAAGAAATTTAAACCTCTTCCAGCCTACTAGTGGCTTTTTTGGTTGCTTTCATCTACCTCCATACTCAGCTCCCCAACCAGGATTCCAAATCCAGCACCAAGTCTCATATCAGCTGCTCAGGACTCCTTTTCAGCAGTTAAATCCTCCAACATTACTGACCATGTGGGTAGCATGTGGAGGATTCCCTTCTTTCTATAGCCATGCCAAGAAAGGAGAAATGCAGCTCCATACAAACCAAAGCCACATGCAACAGTGGCCATATTTTCTAGCCTCTGTTCATAGGAAGGTTAGCCCTTTGCTACACCTCAGTTTATACAAGTCTGACTCCAGGTCCCTCCAAGAGTGAAGTGCTTTTAGTTCATTATCTTGCATAAATTCATTCAACTAATGATTGAACACTAACTATATGTCAGGCATTATTTGAAGCATTTGGGATACATGAACAAACAAGCTCAGATAAAGATTTCTATCCTGTTGGAGCTTATAGTTTAGGGAGTTATACAGACAATAAACAAACGGGTTTTTTCAAAGGTAAGAATTATTATGAAGAAAAAAAAGGAGATTGGAAAAGGAGGACCAGAATGTAAGTTGCAATGTTTTTTTTTTTTTTTTTTGCAGTACTGGAGATTGAACC
>PVJS01040199.1:0-18550 GCA_004027185.1 Glis glis | reverse complement strand
AAAAAAAAAAAAAAGAACCAACCAGAGACGACAAAAAATTGTTGGAATTTTTAGTTATGGTTACTAAAATTTAAAAATTTAGTAGAGATGAAGGCAACAATTCAAATAATGCCATGTACATATGCGAAATTATAAATTTCAATCTCAATGATAGGTAAGGGGAAGGGGAGGGAGTGGGGTGAGATGCACACAACTAAGCGTTGTGTGAATCTGTGTCCCTCTCACTCTATACCTCATTATGATGTATAATTGCCATGCACCAATAAAAGTATATTTTAAAAATTCAACAAAAATAAAAGAAATAAAAAAGAGAATTTAAAAATATATCATGATAGTCTCCTGACATATAGTGTCCTATTTAAAAGTTTTCATCTCTAAAAAATGAAAATTTAGTAGAATATTTGGAAGATAAAATTGAGAAAATTGGCCGGGTGTGGTGGCGCACGCTTGTAATCCCAGTACTTGGGAGGCGGAGACAGGAGGATCCGGGTTCGCAGCCTGCCTCAGCTACTTAGTGAGGCCCTCTGCAACTTGGTGAGACTCAGTTTCAAAATAAAGTATAAAAAATAAGGCCGGGGGTGTAGCTCGGAGGTAAAACGCCCCTGGGTTCAATCCCCAGTACTGCAAAAAAAAAAAAAATTGAGGAAATCTTCCTGTGAAAGTAAAAATGAAAAGAGGAGGGGGAAAAAGAGGATCCAGATAAAGAAAGAATTCAGAAAGGCTGAAGCCAGCATAATAGAAGTCACAGGAGACATTAAAGAAAACAGAAATTAGATTATCCAATGATGCAAGGGCATCCCAATGTCCAAGCACATGAATCTGTAGATGAAAGTGCATATTTAGGGTCCATTCCAGTGAATTAAAAAGAAAAAGGACGAGGAGTAGCAATGAGAAGCTTCAGAACAAAAATCAGGAGAGCGAGTTTCTTATGGTAGCATTGGGTGTCACCGGGCATTTTCAGATATAGACTCAGAATGTTTATTTCCCATATTCCTTGATTTAGAGAGCTGTGAAAATAAACTGCAGCAAAAAGAGGATGAGAACCAAAATCTACGTTGGATCCAATCCAGAAGCCAAGGGGGGAGGGAGGTGGTGGCCGTGCAGGAGATCAGAGACCGCTTCTTCCAGAGAGGGGCAGGGTGCAGTCCCGGAGGGGAGTTAGGGAGACAGGGGATATTTTATGATATTATGAAGAGTTTTAAAAGAAAACAAGGAGAAACTTATGGTTTGACCTTTGATCTTACCCCCATACTCAGACTGCAAACCAATGGCTGTTCTCAGCTCCATCAGAGACTGGGGGTCACCGGGTAAACCAGCCCTTGGATCCTAAGCTAAGATCCTAAGCTGCAGGAGCCCCTGAGTAGGAAGAGCAGGTCCTGGCAACTCTGGCAAAGCTCTGGAGGCTGAATGCATAGCGAATCAAAGTTAAAAACTCCCAAGGAGCCGGGCATGGTGGCGCACGTTTGTAATCCCAGTACTTGGGAGGCGGAGACCGGAGGATCCGGGTTCGCGGCCAGCCTCAGCTACTTAGTGAGGCCCTCTGCAACTTCGTGAGACCCGGTTTCAAAATAAAGTATAAAAAATAGGGCCAAGGGTGTAGCTCGGAGGTAGAATGCCCCTGGGTTCAATCCCCGGTACCGCAAAAAAAAAAAAAGCAAAAAATCAACAACAACAAAAAAAATTCCCAAGGAGCTAGGTGCAGTGGCGCATGCCTATAATCCCTGCACTTAGAAGGCTGAGACAGGAGGACTGCAGGTTGGTGACCAGCCTCTTAGTAAGACCCTCAGTAACATAGTGAGACCCTGTTTTAAAATAAAAAAGGAAAAGGGCTGGGTGTGGCTTAGATATAGAACACCCCGGGTGCCATTCCCAGTTCTTCTGCCTTCTGTCCCCCTCAAGATCCCTGTCTACCTCTGAGCAGCAGTCAGCCTTCATCCTGAGCGTCTGTCCTAAGCTTTCACGTGCTGGCACAAAAGCTCCCACACATTAGATGTCTGGTGGCTAAGTGCTCAGAATAGTTTCGCATGAGAACCAAATGTCGACATGATTTTAGAATGGCAAAATAATAGGCCAAACATATTCTATGTCCCAGTTCTCTTCTGAAGATTAATCACAAGAAAATGAACTCTGCTAATTACCTTCCATTTAGGCAGGAGTTCGCCAGGGACAGCTTGTTATTTGCAGGTCGAAAGAAGACGGCATGTACTATTTATTAATCTGAAGGTTGGGAAGTTAAACTGAAGGAGAGGAGAGAGACTGGGTACAAATCAAATTGGCAGTTGTGTCCTTATTAGGTGTTTGCAAGGAGCACTTAATAACTGAGCAGCAAAGGTCCTTATTAAAACAAGAAAGGCTATTCACACCTATTTGTCGTGGACTTAGATGGTGAGCCAGAGACTTGGTGAAGTGTTTTTCTTGGACTCAGAGGCAGTGTCAAGAGTTCTTGAGTAACAATCATCAGACTGAGGAGTCACAGCTAATGTCACAAAGCTCTGTGTGATTGTGTAGCGCTTTCTCAGGTAATGAAGGGCGTTCTCTGTCCTCACCCTCTTCCTGAACACCCTCTCTATGTCAGAGGTGAAGAAACCAAAGTTGGAGTTGCCAGGGTCTTAACCAGAGCCAGGCAGCCCACCCAGAGATTCACAGGTTCCACAGCAAATGTGGACCCAGTCACCTTTAAACAGTGCCTCACTCTGAAATACTGGCTCTGACATTAACACGCTCCACGACTTCAGAAAAGCTGATTAATTTCTAGCATCCTAGTGTTCCCCTATGTAAAATTCTGTTATTGAATGATATCAATTCCATATCCTTTTTAGGATCCGATATTCCATCCAGCCAGAAATAAATGATTAAAATGCTGCACTTTTAAAATGCTCTTGTTCTTTCTCATTCTCCTCCAAAGTGTAAACATACTTGGAGACTCAATAATTTATTAAAAGCCGGAAAGCCAGGCGTGGTGGCGCATGCTTGTAATCCCAGTACTTGGGAGGTTGAGACTGGAGGATCCGGGTTCGCGGTCAGCCTCAGCTACTTAGTGAGGCCCTCTGCAACTTAGTGAGACCCTGTTTCAAAATAAAGAATAAAAAATAGGGCTGGGGATGTAGCTTGGAGGTAGAATGCCCCTGTGTGCAATCCCCAGTACCGCCAAAAAAAAAAGAAAAGGATTTGCAGAAGTAACTTCTTCCTCGTCTTGTGAATGAAGGTGAGGAGATGGGGCCCCTCTGTGTTTGACTTCAAAGTATAAACCCTGCTCTCTTTCTTTCCAAGCATCACCTCCTCCCTTGAAGCTCAACTGAACACAAGCGATCCTCGTACAGACGGCTGGACACCTGAAACAAGACAGATACTTCAGGAGCAGAATGTGTGACCATAAAGCCAGCTGAAGAACCAGACACAAACCAACTCCAAAGCCACTTGGAAGGACCTCCCCGATTCCTGCTGTGGCCACATACTAGAGGCATCTCAAAGAGACTCTTTGTGCAAAACAGTAGCCAGTGGAGAAGTTCCCACCTCTGAGGTTAAAGAGGGCAAGCCAGCAAGCCCACAGAACTGTACCCGTACAACCTGTCTCATTTCATATAAGCGAAAGCAGAGTGTTACTTGTGGCTTGTCAGAAATGGTAATTTGTGGATATAGGTATTTTAATAAGTTTTTAAACTATAGTTTTTAAACCAAAAAGGTGGAACAAATTTCAGTTTTTATGGTTGCTTTTTACACCTCAAGGAAGGAAAATCAAGGATCCTTTGGAGCGTCCATCCTGGGACACTCACTTCTCAACTGCACGTCTGGTGGAGTGGGGAAAAGCCAGGGCCTGTGCGCTGTAGATTCTACCTCGCAGGTGTTTCTTCATGCTCAGTTCTACGAAAGGTGCAGATGTGGGTCATGTAGTCACTGAGAGCAAGAATGAGAAACCAAGACCAGAGACAGAGGTTCCTAGTGAGGGCACCATGCCATGTGTCTTGGGAGAATGAGGGAGGGCTGGGCTGTGGTGGGACCCAGGCCCGAAACCTCTCCTATGTCTCTTTCCCTCAAAGGCAGGACACAAGTTGCTCTCGCAGGATCCACAGCCTCAGATTCCCAACTTTCCCCTGGGAAATTGACTATAGTAGGCAGAAGTTTCTACAGGCAGTCAAAATAGAAAATACAGAATTCCCACCATTAAAAACAGAAATCACTAATAAATCTGACTTTAGCCAGGCGTGGTGGCCCATGTTTGTAATCCCAGTACTTGGAAGGCTAAAACCAGAGGATCCGGGTTCACGGCCAGCCTCAGCTACTTAATGAGGCCCTCCGCAACTTAGTGAGACCCTGTTTCAAAATAAAGAATAAAAAATAGGGCTGAAGGTATAGTTCAGAGGTAGAATGCCCCTGGGTTCAATCCCCGGTACTGCAAAAAAATAAATAAATAAAATAAATCTGACTTTTGCGTTTTTTTAATATGCCACTAAATAGACCAGACACTTTCTTTTCAATGAATGGTTATGTTCTCTATACGTTTATAGTTCAGAAATGTTATGCATCATTCAACACAATCACGTATATCTGAAAGCCTAGATGAACCAACCAAAAATCTTTTCGAGCTGTAAACTTCAGGTACAAAGTAAAGGGATGTAACAAGGCCACCAACACTTGTTCCACCCACTGGTCACCTCTGCAGCAGCTCCAGCTCCATGTTTTCCCACCGTCAGGTGCGGACCTGGCCCCTTTCCATAGGTGTCCCCAAACTTCTTCCAAAAATAAAATGCGCAACAGACTTTTCCAAAGTTTGGTCCTATAAAAGTGATTTATGGCAGAACAAGTTAACAACTTCAAACCAAATATGAGACAGCAGTGTCCACTAAGGACATGACCACCTATCACAGGAGCATTTCTGGAAGGTTCCAGAATCGCTCCATGTGGCAGAACTCTTTTCTCCAACCTCAGATTATCATTAACATATTACTTAGACCATTAGATCCAGCAACTTTTTTCACTTTAATAGTATAAATCACACTGGGCGTGGTGGCGCACACTTGGAATCCCAGTACTTGGGAGGCTGAGACAGGAGGATCTGGGTTTGCAGCCAGCCTCAGCTACTTAGTGAGGCCCTCCACAACTTAGTGAGACCCTGTTTCAAAATAAAGAATAAAAAATAGGGCTGGGAGTGGAGCTTGGAGGTAGAATGCCCCTGGGTTTAATCCCTGGCACCGGAAAAAAAATAGTATAAATCATGACCTTGGTCTTGCTCTTTTCCTACCCAAAGTGGCCTCTATAAATATTTTTCTGGAGTAAACGTTCTATTTTCAAAAGAACTCTGATGCTAGTTGTTTAAAAAATAATAATAAAGCTGGGAAAATAATTTTGTCCACTAAACTAACAGTAATTTTGCAAGATGTAATCAGTTTTGAAAAGCTATCATGAACAACATTCACTGAGGCAGATGAATAAAGACCAAGGGTGGAGCTCTGCTTATTCTAGAAAACCCTTCATTCAACACGTGTTCGATAAACTTGAATGGACTGCCTGCTACGTGCAATGTTGTGCGTGAACCAGAATGCACCAGACAAACGTGGGCAGGATGGCAGAAACCAACCCACGTGAGTCCAGTCCTGTGGGGTGGAGAATGGCGGCCTTGGAAGACAGGAGGAGTCCCTGCAGGAAGAATCTTGGGGGAAGGAGATGCTGGAGAGAAGCCAGCGTGGACTGCCTGCCTCTGCTGGGAGGACAGCGTGATGGAGCCCCTCCCACCACGCCACGTTCATCACCGGGGAGAATTCTGCTTCCCCTCTCCCACTCTGGGCTCCCCGCAAGTGCTGTGTTGTGGTGATACTGAACAAAACCCCAGCCGGGCCTGCAGGACATGCCACGAAACTGCAAATAATCATCCATCTGCAACTCATTTGCTGCCCCTTCAAACAGTAGACGAATGACAAGCTCTGAACTGATGGCTAGCTTTTGGGCTCGTTTTGTTTTGCTTTTAAATCTTCCTTATTGGTAACAGAATCATCAAAAATGATATGGAAGGGCCTGTGGCAGTTCTGTGATGAAACACAGAAGCTGACATTGAGAGAAAGAGACACAACCACCATATACAAGCCTTCAGAAAAACACAGGGATGCAGGAGGCCCTGATCCAACCCTGGCACCACAAAAAAAAAAGAAAAGAAAAAAAAACATCAGCATATGACAGGAAATGCACAGCTCAATTCAGAGATGACCTTTTTAAAATTAGATGAATTAGTCACTCCTTGGAACACTGTTCAATAAAGTCACTCCCTTTTATAAAATCACCCCTTTGAACACTGTTGTTCGAAAAAACAATGGCTACTAGTTATTAAGTCCTTAGAATATGCTCAGCATGCAGCCGACCGGTTTCCATGCATGATTATCTCCTGTCATGCTCACAAAAGTTGTAGGAGGTACAGCCATCGAGAGATCAAGAAACCCAGGCAGAGAGGCAGGTTAATTTCCCCTGCCATTACCCTCAGGGTGACCCGCTCCGTGCTTACCACTGTGGTAGCCCACATAGCCGATGCTCAGCGATGCTCAATAGTCACCCTTTCAGGGACCAATTCTCATCCTTTTGCTTTTATTCAATAAAATAATAAATTGAATTTACTATAAGAATACCCTTTCTTTAAAAAATGAAATTCAAAGCTATTTTTACATGAAAAAAAATTTTTCCAGAAAACATTGTCTAAAAGATTATTCACCATCAGTACATCCGCTCTCACTGTAATATCACAAATGGACAAGGCAGGAGAGGAGACTGAGTTCGAGAAGTGTAAACAGTAGTACCTGTAACTGTCGACTGATGTCCACGTCCACACCTTGTGTGGGTGTTTGAGGCCATGTCTAACATTCACACTCTAAGGCAGTCACCCTCACGCTCAGAGACAAGAGCCAAGGATAGAGAGTTAACTCGAAAGGTCCTTAGTGACCAAGCTGGACTCGAACCCAGGCCTCTCCCTCTTCAGCTGTGCCCTTTTCCAGCTCCATGAGCAGTGTCCTCGGTCACAGCTCCATGCTCTGGCTTGACCTGCCCTCCACGCGGACTCCACCATCGCCCCAGTCAGCCCTGCTCCTGCATCTAAGAGGCTTCCAGATTCGCTGCTTGGTACACACCCTCCACACCACCCACAGGGTAAGATGACAGCAACGCACACTTGACCAGGATGAGCATTTCTCAACTGACTTAAAGAGCCATTTCGATGACAAACTTCTGTCCCAGCCAACGGAGCCTCCAGGCCTGCCTGAATCAGAGAGCCACATCTACACAGCCGCATGCGGGCGCCCCGGCACCCACGGGGCTCACTCTGCCCTGCTTTTCTCCTCTTGCTGGAGCAATCTTCTGCCCTTTCAAGCCTAGCCACACATGTTCCTCCCTTCAACGCCACCTCAGGCATCCCCTCCTCCCGCAACGCTGCCCACCTCCTCTTTGCGCAGCTGAAGAAGGGAAATCTCTTGCACACTCCCAGTCCACTGCACACACCTCTCTAGTCCTACTTTGAAATAGTCTACACAGGTCAGCATTTCACTTAGCTTTTTCTTTTTTTTAATGAGCTTTGTTTCTCTGGTACTTGGCAATATTAACAATGCAGTACAGAATTTGGCAAAATAAACGGAACGGACTGGTCCATGTATCAATAGCATCTAAGAAATGGAAGCAGCAGAACTTTAACTCCAAGTCTCCTGAGGCTGGGTCCAGCGCTCTGCCACCTCCTACAGTGGAGGCGTCCGCACAGTGAAGGATGAGACTGTGGGTCCTCAAAACAGACGGGGCAGAAGAACGTGACCAAGCTCTCCCGGCGCACCCGCGCTTACTGCCATCTCCTTACTGGGCAGTGGCTTTCTTGGTTCTTGACTTCCTCCCCCTAAAAGATTTCATTCTAGAGACACACATAGAAGAAGCAAAAAGATTTGTTTAAGGAAGTGAATTCAGAGTTTTAAGAGGAGGGAGTTTTATATCTCTCCTGGAGACCTTCCCTCTCATGTAGCATGTATTTGGTGCAGTTCCTGCTACTTCACACCACAGCTTGGTGCGTCTGTGATGTTTCTGCCATATTGGAAACCTTTCCCTGGGTACCTCAGGGAAACCCCCAGGCTCAGTGCTCTGCCCATGCTCCAAAGTCAGACCTTGCCTGAGGTCAGTTATACCTGGTTTCTCTTTTTTTTTGGGGGGGGGCGGTACTGGGGATTGAACCCAGGGGCATTCTACCTCCGAGCTACACCCCCAGCCCTATTTTTTATTCTTTATTTTGAAACAGGGTCTCACGAAGTTGCAGAGGGCCTCACTAAGTAGCTGAGGCTGGCTGCAAACCCAGATCCTCCTGTCTCAGCCTCCCAAGTACTGGGATTACAAGTGTGTGCCACCACACCTGGCTTATACCTGGTTTCTAACCTGGCCGTGAAGGACGCGGTGTATGTGCAGGTTCTCCATCACCTGTGACAGGGTGGCTTTTTGTCCCTCCCAACAGAGGGCGCCTTATCCTCCACCCTGGCTCCTTTCTGCTTAACTCCTTCACAACCTCAGGAGCAAATCACAGAAATAGGTCGAGACACGTTGCAAATTGCTAGTGGCAACATACGGGAAGTCTGTACTCCCTTCGAGGGTGGATCAGGGTAGTTCTGAAGCGTCTATAAGACAGCAGCAAAGCTTGAATCTCGGTGAGATATGTTCATACCAACAATGACCTTTAGTAATTACATAATGACTGTTCTGCCTGTGCTGTGGTAGGCATTTGGTTATTAAAACCAGGCACTGCCGCACAGGAGGGAGCCACGGCCTCCTGGTAGGCTCCCTGCGAGAAAAACAAAGCATACAAGACCTTTTGCAATCCCAAAAGTCAGACATAGATTGAGTGAATATTGTCTTTAACCTCAGAAAAACTAGGAAAATGGAGAATGTTTCATTTGTCCACTGCCTAGAAGGGGTGAACACACATGTTTAATATTGAAAGAAATAAAACTTTTGGGGGGTACTGGGGTTGAACCCAGGAGCATGCTATCTCCAAGCCACATCCCCAGTCCTTTTCATTTTATTTTATTTTTATTTTGAAACAGGGTCTCGCTAAGTTGCTCAAGCTAGTCTCAAGCCTGCGATCGTCCTGTCTCGGCCTTTCAAGTAGTGGGATTACAGGCATGAAAGAAATAATTTCAAATCAACACCGTGGGCCTGCTTTTGTCTCCTCTCTGGATTTCAGAGTCACTACTCTCCCACTGGGGAGAAATGCCCCTCATCTCACTCTTAAATGCGCCCTTCTTGGATACCACTTTTGGCTCTTTTCTTCTCTCTTTTGCCCTCTGTGGAATTTCCATCAAGGAACCTCACTTCAGCTACCACTCAGAACCTGATTACCCCCAAGTTGATGTGTGACTTCGACTGGTGGGTGTAGAAGCATCTTGGCTTCAGCCTATCCGATGAGCTGTATAGTGTTCCCTGCTTAAGACTCAGTCCTTCAGCACACATCCCTCACCTCATCGCCCAGTGGCCCTCCGAGCCCTGACCTTCTCCCCGCCCTACACCCACTTTCTACTGGGTCATCTGGATGGTTCTTCCTACACACCTCTTAATCTGGTCCTCCTTCTTTCTCCCATGAGAACTGCCTTAATTCAAATGCCCTTCACCTCTCACAGCCCATCTGCCTCGACCCGTCTCCCAGCCAGCACCCTCTTCCCTGGCTGCTGCCACCGACGTATTTCCACACTGACCATCTGATCTCATCTCTCTCCTGCGGGAAAGAGTTCAATGTACCTGCAACCACAGGAAAAAAAAAACACAGATGTCCCCTCTAACATGACTCTGGCTCAACTCTCCAGGCCTGAAGAGGAGTCCTCTCTTGGAATCCTTTGTCATCCCTTGAAGTCCTTTCTGCTCAAACTGTGATAACAGGAGCAGCAGAAATGCAGGTTCTCAGGTGCACGCCCGCTCTGCTGGGTCCCCCCCGGTCCAGCCCTTAGGTGGTTGAAAAGATAATGCTGAAGCATTTCACATTTGTTACTGATGTTCTTGATGATTTTTCCTCTATGGACACTTCCTCCGAAACCATAAACTTTTTGGAACTACTCAGAAGATAAGAGAATCAAAGTTGTTAAGTTAAAGTTGATGTTATTCCTTTGGCCTCTAAACCACACATTGCAGTCACACCTGAAGGGGCAAAGATACCAGCTTCCTTCACTAGACTTTACCCTCAGCAAAAATATGTGTAAGACTGGTAAGACTAAGAGCTGAAGGCTGGAGAGGGGGTGGTGCTGTGGCTAACTGTTGGCGAACGCGCCCTTTGCCAGGCGCTGAGATGTCTTCATGCCTCAGAGAAATGAGCTCGTAAGGTGTGACATGAAGGCTGGACTTGCGTGTCCCTCATCAAGTACCACCTGGGGCTTGCAAACACAGTCTTGTTTTCTAGATCTATGGGGAACGCTGCCAATGGAAGTGAAAGAGCAGGAAATTGGTTGTCTTAAACCTCGCAGGCCTGTGTCTTGGGAGTCTCCATGTGCTTTCATGATCTCTGTGTTCCCCTACAATGCGTAGGATCCCCAGAACCACTCGATGTCAGGAGGGAGGCCAAAGCATACGCAAATCATCCCTCACGATGCTACACTTCACAAGAGCTCGAACAAAAAACGTCTTTGTTGTCCTGTTGAAAAATAGATCGCGGAGATAGTCTGCCTCCACCTGAGAAGGAGTAGCACTAGTAAATCCACATCACCCCAGCACGTTTCTCAGGATCAAAGCTCTGAACCCTCTACCACTCACGCCTTCTCTCTGGGCCTCTGTGTGCCTGTGAGCATCACTCCTGCTACCGTGTGGCCACGGGAGCTGGCCTGAGGGAAAGGGACTGAGAAAGCCTGCCCCACTGACCTTCCAGCACGTTCTCAACCCTCCAGCGGAGCCCACAAGACCCAAATGCTGCATGCTCCTCACTGTCGCTTTTACTACAGTGAGAAAAAAGCCTCCCAGGAAAACAAAGAGCTCTCCTCTCCACCACCCTGCAAAAGTGAGTTCCAACTAGAGCGCTGTGGAAACCCAAAGTAATTGTTGGTTCTTTCAAACATAATCGACCTTGCACCGTTTGTTTCTATTGTACTGGAGAATATGTTAGCATGAAGTTGGCATGTTTCAGAGGTTCCAAATATAATTGTATAGTGTTTGGTGGTAGATTCAACAGTCAAAAGCTCTAAATCTACCATTAGGCTATAACTTAATTGTACATCACTCAAAAAGAAAAAAGTGCTCAATCCCTAATTAAGATACATCGCCACCAGGTGGCAGGGGAATGCCTTCATTAATACTTGGCAAAACTGATATTGCTATTTATCTTGCTTGCTTTCTACCACAATCTGGGCTCATTTGGAGACCAATTTTAACAATATAGATTGAGAGTCTCAGCACTAATTCATATAAATCATCTCCCTCTTCTACATCCTGTGGAACTTTGAACACCTACCTATTATTGCTCTGGAAACTTGGTTCTGGACTGCATTGGTTGCCCACGTATGGGGGCCTCAAGGTCTCTCATGGCTCCACGGTAGCAAGGAGGCATTGCTTTCTCTCACCGTCATCTTCTCACAAGTGCACAGATGGTGGACTTTTCCAGAAACCCCATGACTTGGGGTAAGTTTAACACCTAGATAGTAAAGGAGCGTATGATCGTTGTATACTTGTGTTTAAATTTTCTCTGTTTCAATTCTAACAAGGTAAATATGGATAGATACAGGCTGTACAAACAAAAGTTCTTCAGGACCCTCAATAATTGTTAAGTCTACATGAGTGCTAAGATAAAAACAATTTGAGAAGTGCTGCTCACATTTGTTGATTAGTTCTAAGTGTGCGTGTGTTTTTCTGACTCTCTGAAGACAGGGGTGTTACCATATTTTTCCCTGGGCCCCAGCCCATTGCAGACCCAGCACTGACCCTGCCTCATAGGCACTCTACAAAGGTTCAGCGAAAAATCAAGTGTTGTTAGCTGACAGATGTCATTAGAATGAAAGAGGCATTCATGGAGACTCAGTACATGTTTTAAGGCTACTCGTTAAAATTAAGTAATAAAACATTCATTCAAATGTAAGTCTTTAGGTAAAAAACTTAACTCAAGTGCAATGTGGTCCCTTTCCACTACCTTTTCATTGTGTATTTGTCTTCTATGTATTTGTATTTGTCTTCTATGCAAGTTTCTAAAAAGATGCTTTTAACACTTGTTAGAATTTATCTTTCCTCTATATCCTTTTTATTTTTTTTATTTGTTTATTTTTTTGCGGTACCGGGGATTGAACCCAGGGGTGTTCTACCTCCGCGCTACACCCCCAGCCCTATTTTTTATACTTTATTTTGAAACTGGGTCTCACGAAGTTGTGGAGGGCCTTACCAGGTAGAGAGAGGGAGAGGGACAGGGGGAGAGAGAGAGAGAGAGAGAGAGCACTGAGGCTGGCCGCGAACCCGCTCTATATCCTTTTTAAAATGTCAAACACTGGTCCCAAAACACTTCTAACTTTCCTCCTAACATTTGGCTATAATAAAAATCCACTCAAACCATATCGTCTTCCTCAAACAACAGCTTCTCACACTTATTCTAGTATTTACTTTGTCACGTTTTTTGCAATTAAAATTACTTTGCTGATGAGTTTGACCTACAAACTTTTAACTTTGATGCAAACTTTTATTTCTATGTTAGCATATTTTACCATAGAGCTTCAGATCCTGGATACCTTTTCTTCCTATAAAAGTTAAAAAAGCTTTCACACAAAAAAAATTTTGTAGAATTATTATAGTAATTTTAGGTTCTAATGGAAATATACCAGCAGCCATGAAAACTGAATAGGAAGTCATGGTTTGTGATGCACCAAGGACATGAGAAACATTTAAATTATCTGCAATATGGAGACATATGTAGTATCATGTAAAAATGGAAATCGATGGCTTAAAACTGTAATTATACCAGATACAAAGAATCAACACGCTGAGAATGGCCTTTCAAATGTAGGGAAATTCAACTTGCTTCGAGAAAAGCAAGGCCGAGAAATAACACACCGCGGAGGAGTCACGCTGAAGGCCCAAGCTCCCACCCCTCTGACCTAAATCCCATTGAAACGCTCAATTTCTATAGCTAAACTGCTTAAAAGGATTCTTCCATTTGTTTATAAATCCTGAGTTAGAACACTGATGATGACTAGTTAAATCCAAGTTAAGAAATGAAGAAAAATGTTCTAATGAGTCACAATTGTGTAGATGCCCCAAACCTTATAAACAATACTACATGCTTCAATTCTTGCCAACTAAGGAACAGGTCATTTTCTTACCCTCAGGTGGAGACTGAGGCAATGTTTTATGTCAAGAACTATCTCTTTCCTATTTTTTCTCAGCCAGGGGTATTAGTGTAAACTGGCATTCACCGCTACTTTCCCAGTACCTTTGCCTTCTACAATGTGCCACTCTCAGAAGTGCCAAACCCTTTTCCTGTGTCTTGTCACTTCCCTAGAAATTACTTGATCGCTGTTAGGTTTCCCGTAGAAACAAGCTCTGATGTCCCGTTGGGTTTCCCAGCCCTGAAGCGGCCCTGCTTCTTTGTGATGCACATGTTAACAGGCTTTGCTTTCTCTAGTTTGTCTTCTGTAAGTCAGATTTCCAAGGCCCTGGCTGCAGAATCAAAGGTGGGTAGAGAAAGATTTTTTTTCAGGATACTTGGAATGAGGGAAGTTAAGCTCCTCATGCAGGGTCATTTGGAATGGGGCAAATACTGAGACCAGAACGATTGAGATCCAGCCCTGCAGAAAGTGGGTCGCCCCTGGAATCAGAGAAGTCCTGAGTAAAAAGAGATCCCAGATTCCAGTAAAAAGGACCAAACTAAAGGCAACTATACCCAAGACAGTGTTTACATGGGGCGCAGGAAGAGATGCTGGAAGTTAGAGAGGAGCCCAGTAAAGTCCAGGGCCGAGCGGAGGCTGTGGGACAGGCTGGTAGAGAGCACGCGGGGCCCTGTGGTCAGTGCAGTTTCAGAACCAGGCAGACAGATCCATCGGACCAGAACAGCTTGCGCTGCAGCCACCTGGCCGTGTTTTTTGGGGCCTGTTAAAATAAAAGCTACATGGAGACTATTACTCTGCACCAGGCTTTTGCTGTTTGCCCCAACAGATCAGATGAAAAATCGAGATGAGGTCGCTCACACTAAAAAGTTTCACACCACGCCACGGAACTTGAAGCTAATCTGTTATCTGACCTGCAATCAGGAGAGAAAGACAACAGCCATTTCCCAAACAGGCCGGTCTCACTTGGCATCGTCATGACGTCCCCTCTCTTTGAGCCTTACAGAAGAAGAAACCTGATGTTAACCAGTTATTTTTCTACAGCTCTGTCTCCCTGTTCCTGCCTTACAAGGAAAGTAACTTTGAAATGGCCAATCTGCTTCTTTTTCTGTTTCTGCTTTCGTCTGCCCTTTCCTGTCTAGAAAGCCAATCTCTTCTTCTCAGCTCATAGGCACGCTTATTCTGTCTTATGGAAAGAAGTGTTGCCCAATTATGAAGTCACAAAATAAAGCCAATTAAGATCTTCAAACTAAACCCTTGTAATTTCATCCTTTGACAAGCCTCAATATCCCAGCTCTCCCTAGAAAATTATTAAGAATCTGCCAAGAAATGTTGAAAGGCTCCAAGCCAGCTATGCTAAATAAATCCATGCAGCAAATACTCTTCACATATAAACCAGCTCTTCCAAATTATATGTTTAACACATTTTTGCAGAGGTAAGTTTCTTAAGACATATCTCTGAGTCCTAATAGTTATAAGAATAGCATGTTTAAAAGAAAGGGGAAAACTAAACTATATTTTTAAACTAAATTTTATTTTTCTCATGAGATTTTGACCATGATTCCCTAGGGCTCCCATTTTACCATTTCCACCCTCTGATTTAAAAAAAAATACAAGCCTTTAATCTAACAGAAAGCTGAAACAATGTAAGACACTTTGAAGTCAGTAGATAAAAACCAAAACATATGTCGAGTCATCTCTGATGAACCTCGGCATTAAATATATATTTAAAATGCTTGCTCTCAAAGGGCTTCATTTTCATGCTTGACAACACAAATTATTATTAAAGCAGATAGCAAGCGACGAGGCTCAGAAGACGATGAAATAATAACACCGTGTTATCAAGCGAGACGTGTGTAATTGAGAGTCTGTAATTTTAGCAAATGACTGGCATCCACCAGGAGGAAAGACATTTTTTGCCTTGCAGGCAGTGGATGAAGAGGAGCTTCTACTGGTATTGGGAGAGCTTCCTGACCAACTGCCCACTCTCCTCTCTGTGTCTCCCCCAGGGTCTCACTCCTGCCCAGCCCTGGCACCCTTGACATTTGGATAACCCTAAATCTACATCTCCAGTCCACCTTTCCTCTGCAGTTCTGGCTCCCATTCTCAGCTAGTTCTTGACAGCTATTCTCCAGATCAGCTATCTGAACCAGAAAGTCAGCCTATCCTAAGCCAGTTGCATAACTTTGTTCCCCAAGGGAGGTCTGTCTCTGGCTGGCGGGTATGGGATGCCATTTTTACAGGTTGCTGCTCCCTCCCCACCCCACAAGCTCATTTCAGTGACCACTTTCTGCCATGATCTTTAGGAACAGGCCAGTGCTAGCGATGGGGAGCCCACGCTGAGCCCTCCTCTGGAGGTTGGATGCCACGTCACGGAAGGTTCCTGACTCTGGCCAGCAAGGGAGCCTGTGGCTGTCCAGGGCTGCGCCGCACCCTCTGCTGTACTGAGATCTTGTTCCGTGCCTCCTCGTTTGTGTTTCAGTTGTCCACGTTTCTATCATAACCCAACGGGGTCAAGGGCCATGTCTGTGCCCACTAAAATGACATTTTTCAAACTAGGGCAGATGTCTTCCTGGGTGCACACGAGTCACCAACGGATGCACGGGACTCTGATACCTGGCTTTTTAGGTCCACAGGTCTCCTTTCCCAAACTGCTTCTCCTGAAACCCGCCAAGGTCAGAGCATGAGTGCCAGTCCTGGCTTCCCACTCTCTCTTCAAAGCCTCCCTCTCCCGCTTTATGAACGAAGGCCACTCCTTAATCCCAGTCTTGGAATGGAGCACATCAAACTCCGCGGAGTGGAAACTGAATATAAAGGCGAGGACAGCTCCTGAGAGGAGATGCCATGAGCCCACAGCCAGGGCCAGAATGCCCCTGTCTTTTAAATAGTTCTGGTAATGGGAAATTTTGGCGGGAACCTATGTTATTTGGTCATTCTATCTGAATGCAAATAAATTCTAAAGTGATGCAGTCACCAACTATTCTCTAAAAGTCCATCGCTGATGAGAAAGCCCAGTGAACATGAAGCAAATGGATATTTGAAGAGAAATAGTGAAGAGAGAAAGCTGTTTCCAGGTGACAAACTCATCTGTACATGTCCCCACCCCCACTTACCTCTACCTCTCAAAGGAGTTCTCTCTCTAGTTAAGTCAGAAATCCCGAACGAGTGGTTGTCATGAACATGAACATTAACGCGTTTATTTGAGGTGACTCTTTTAAGTGAGTAAATCTTATTTAGATGGCTGACGAGTGGAATGAGCTAGCTGCAGCAGCTCCAACTCTTAGGGAAGGAAACAGGCATGCACAGGACCCAGTACTGTGACTGCATATAACCACTTCAATCTAAAACATATTATCAAATTCAAATGGCTAACACTTCAAGTACTGTGACTACATATAACCATTTCAATCTAAATCATATTATCAAGTCAAAATGGCCAACACTTCAAGTCTTCCAAAAGTTTCTGAGTTAAAAGACCAAAACAGAAGCCAGACATGGTGGTACATGTTTATAATCCCAGTACTTGGGAGGCTGAGACCGGAGGATCTGGGTTCAGGACCAGCCTCAGCTACTTAGTGAGGCCCTCCACAACTTAGTGAGACCCTGTTTCAAAATAAAGAATAAAAAATAGGACTGGGGGTGTAACTCTGTGGTAGAATGCCCCTGGGTTCAATCCCCCGTACCACACCAAAAAAAAAAAAAAAAAACCAGGGTTCTAAGAGAAAGTAATAGCCATGATTAACTGCCACTTGTGTACTTCTTCAAAAGATCCTTTTAGTTTATTTCCTAAATATTGAGAAAATGAATGACTCTCAGACTGGGCACCAAGTTCATTTGTATTTTCAGAAGACGAGATTGATTTTGTTAGCTGATAGATAATTAGAAATATTATGTATCGATAAGAACACACAAGAATTCCAAACAAACGGTGCATAGGGATCCTCCCTTCATGTTCATCTTCTGATGTGGAGACAAGTCTGTTTTAGCACGTACATTAATGTCAGCCATTCTCAAACTGTGGTCCCAGAACACCTAGGTGTCCCTGTGATTCTCCAGGGACCACCCCACCCTTTCCAATCACATATGTATAAGCAGATTTGAGAATCCAATTACCTTTTACTAAGCCAAGCATTAAAGAGATTTGCAAAAAAGGGAAACAACGCTGCTTTTAACACATTCATTCAAAATGTGTTATTTGTGGCTTCATGTAATAAATGTATTACTTTTACTTTTTAATGAGTAAATAAATAGCTTTTAATTTCCCAACTTCTATTTCTAATGCAGTAAATATTTATAGATAAAGCTGACATAAGCAAAAACTTTTTGGGACCCTTAATAATTTTTAAGATTATAAAGGGGTTTGGAGTCCAATAATCTTGAAAAACACTGATCTATATAAACCAGAAATAGAAAAATAATTGGTGGTGAAGCCTGTCTCAATATAGCAATAAGTAATATGTACCCACTAATAATTTAATAGTTGAAAAATACCCAGACCTATATAACTCATGAAGATATACATTTCTAATAAAAATTCTCTGCTTAATAATTAATCAGCCCCTTTAAAATAATTATGCTGCACTAATCAATTGTGTACTACTAATAATTATAATAAAACATAGCCCAGAATAGAAGCATTAACATTTCAAGCCTGATAGCCACAGGAAAAAAAATTTAATTTAATTTCAATTTAATAGATGTTAGGAAAAGAAGGGCAAGGGACGTGGCTCAACAGCATAAAGAGAAAGCTTAATGCAAGCCAAGGAGGGACTCTCTCTGGCAGAACAGGGAGAGCCACCTCTACAGTCCAGGGTGGATGGGCATTTTTATGGGGTGAGGATAGGGGAGGGACCCGTTCATAGAGGACCAGTATAGATAGATGCTGATTGGGTCAAACTGGTGCAGTTTTCAATCCTTCATCAGCATCTCAGGTCATCAGGTGACAGCCCGTGCTTGGGACAGTGCAAAGAACAAGCGTCAGGTGTCTTCCTGGTAGGGTCTGGTGGAAAGCACTGTTATACGTATAGAAGAGTTTGTTCCTTGGGGTCTTCCTATTGCATTAGCTCAGAGTAAGAAGAGAGAAAAAGAAAAAAGCTCAGAGTCCTACAGTAGACATCTTTTTTTTTTTGGAGAGAAGCAAAATAGGCTGATTAGTAAAAGGTATTCGAGCAAAAATATATTTCACTAGAATGACGTCATGTGGAGTAAATGGAAGTTTCAGGAGTAAATAAACAATGTAAGAATTCTTTTTTTTTTTTTTTCTTTTTTTT
>PVJS01040198.1:0-18549 GCA_004027185.1 Glis glis | reverse complement strand
CCCCCGGTCCTAGTTTTTATACTTTATTTTGAAACCGGGTCTCACGAAGTTGCGGAGGGCCTCACTAAGTAGCTGAGGCTGGCCACGAACCTGGATCCTTCTGTCTCTGCCTCCCAAGTACTGGGATTACAAGCGTGCGCCACCACGCCCGGCTTTTCTTAAGTGACATTCTTTCCTTTTTTCCAATCTATCTGGCACCCTGTACAACCCATAATTTCTGGTCCAAAGGGATCAGAATCATCTGGTTCCGACCTCATCCTATACGTCTTTGTCAACACTTCATTTGTGAAATATTCATTGGGTTCAAAGTGAAATTCTAAGATAAAACTCACAGGCTGGCCAGCATCTGAGAACTTCACTTTAATATCTTTCAAGTGCTTCAGAATAGGTTCATCATGTTCCTGAACCATGTCACTGAGCAAGTCAACATTCTTAAAAACAGTCAACCAAAATTCAGGAATTCCTTTAGGGTCTTCTTTTTCTTCATCCTTTTTCTCATTTTCATTCTTGGCCTTTTCTTTCAACTCCTCTGAAATTTCATCTTCCTCATCGGGTTTCCATTCACATTCTTCTTCTGTAGGTTCATAAATTGCATTAATGATCTCAAACCGCTTATCAAAAGTAGAGGCCGGGCGTGGTGGCGCACGCTTGTAATCCCAGTACTTTGGGAGGCCGAGATCGGAGGATCCGGGTTCGCGGCCAGCCTCAGCTCTCTTGCTCTCTCTCTCCCTGTCTCTCTCTCTCTCTCTCTCTCTCCTTAGTGAGGCCCTCCGCAACTTCGTGAGACCCGGTTTCAAAATAAAGGATAAAAAAATAGGGCCGGGGACGTAGCGCGGAGGTAGAATGCCCCTGTGTTCAATCCCCGGTACCGCAAAAAAAAAAAAAAAAAAGTAGAGGCTGATAGAGAACAGCATACTTGTGTTCAAGATCATGAACTTCCTCATAGAATTTGGCTTCTATCTGTGCACTTTTAACTTGAAGGTTTTTGAGAGCATTCCCACGTCTTTTAACTACCCTCAGCAAGCTTTCAATGTATCCTGTTGGTGTTTTTACCAGACCATCAAGTCTTTCTTGAAGGGCTACAAGAATCTGAGGATTTTGCCTCATCTGAACAGTCAGCTGATGCGCTTTGATTTTTGTTTCTTCACCAGTGTCATCTTCTACTTCTTCACCATCATCCAAATCTTGATCAAGTTCAGACTGTTCTTTGCTACAACGTCATACTAATGCCATGGTTCAAATGTACCAATTGCTTGTCAATGTCTGCCATGTTGTAAGAACTCAAATTACTGGCAGCGAGTACAGGGAGCCGGGCGCCCGGAGCTGCGCAGGCAGTGACTCAGGGCAGCAGCAGCAACAGGAGGAGCAGGAGGTGGCGCCGAGAGCAGATGGCGCTGAAAAAGAAAGGACATGATCAATTTTAAAAGGGAAAGGATTTGGGTCATAAAGTTATAAATTAGCAGTAGTATGCAGTCAATAAATGCACGCTGAAAGAACAAGAAACAGAAAGGAATTTGGGTGATGCTTAATATATTTACCTAACCTTTTTTGTTTCTGACTTTTAATATCACTTGGTAGAGCCGGGTGTGGTGGCGCACACTTGTAATCCCAGTACTTTGGGAGGCGGAGACCGGAGGATCCGGGTTCGCGGCCAGCCTCAGCTCACGCTCGCTCTCTCTCTCTCTCTCTCTCTCCCTCCCTCCCTCCCTGTCTCTCTCTCTCTCTACCTAGTGAGGCCCTCCACAACTTCGTGATACCCGGTTTCAAAATAAAGTATAAAAAATAGGGCCGGGGGTGTAGCGCGGAGGTAGAACACCCCTGGGTTCAATCCCCGGTACCGCAAAAAAAAAAATATCACTTGGTAGTAATAGATATACATCGGTTAAAGTTCAATCCTTGTGGTCAGGTACAATTCAGTTACAGTTTTTGTTATTTCTTACGGCAGTTATCAAAGGTGTAAGAAATAGATGTTGATATTAAACTCTAGGTTTTAAGAGGAAGAAACATAGGGATTTAAGTGTATAGAGAATGCTGATTAAAATTAATGAAACCCGCCAGGCATGGTGATGCACGCCTGTAATCCCAGTACTTGGGAGACTGAGATAGGAGGATTGCAGGTCCAAGGACAGCCTTAACAATTTAGCAAGGCCCTCAGCAACTTAGTGAGACCCTGTTTCAAAATAAAATAGGGCTGGGGGTATAGCTCAAAGGTAGAATGTCCCTGGGTTCATTCCACAGTCCTTTGGAGGGGGAGGGAAGGGAGGGCTCTGCTTCCTGGTCTTTAGCTGCCAAGCGTATTTTCATACCCAGGTGGCTACACGCAAACAGGAGATTGAAGACAGACTCAATTCATGGATCGTGTTCAATGAAAAGAATAAAGAGTTGTGTGCATGGCTGGCGCAGATGGAAAACAAAGCTCTGCAGACCGCAGACATCAGCATCGAAGAAATGATTGAAAAATTGCAGAAGGTAAGCGGGGCCCAGGTGGCTGCAGCTGTGATGGTCACCACTCCTCTAGCCTGCTCACTGACGGGCTCAAAGAGGAATAATGTTACGGCTGTGTGTCCAATAACATTTGAGAAAATTGGAAGAACTTTCTTATGAGGGAAGAGGTGGAAAAGAGAAGATTCCAGAGAGTCGGGAAGAGTCCACCAACATAGGTGGACATGGTACTGAGGAGAGTTTCTCTTGGGTAGGAAGTCTGGCCAGAGCAAGCAAAGGCTTCTCCTGAAGCACCTTCAGGCCCCTCGTCCGCGATGGTGTCTCAGGCTGTTGTTAAGGAGAAGCCCTGGCCAAAGGGGAGAGGCCAACGGCCGTGAGGCTCGTGATTTTGAAATGGTCAGTGATTCCCACAGAAGAAACGGGACTCATTAAAGTAACTACTGCTTTTTTTTTTTTGAGGGTGGCGACCAAGTCTGTGGACGCCGCCCCAGAAGCATAAGTTGTCATATTCTCTCTTCTTCCGTTTACCGTTGAAACCAATAAAGACAGTTCCTACAGTGAAAAAAAAAGTAACTACTGCTTTACCCATTTCACATTTTCCTTGTGTGTTGCTTGAATTTTAAGGCACTGCTGAAGAATTGTGTTAACTGGCAAGATAATTTTTTTAAAAAAATTCTAGCTGGGCGTGGTGGTGCACACCTGTAATCCCAGTTACTTGGGAGGCTGAGACAGGAGGATTGCAGGTTTGAGGCCAGCCTCAGCAATGTAGCAAGACCCTGCTTCAAAATAAAAAGGACTGGAGGTGTAGCTTGGAAGTAGAATGCCCCTGGATTCAATCCCCAGTACCAAAAAACACAAAATTCTAAGAGGTAAGTATGTGTTTGTGACTGGAGAAGAACTGAATTTGGGGTAGTAATAATAATTTGTGTTTTGGTGCCTTTTCCAGGACTGTATAGAAGAGATAAACTTGTTCAGTGAAAACAAGCTGCAGCTGAAGCAGATGGGCGAGCAGTTGATCAAGGCCAGCAGCAAGACGAGAGCCGCCGAGATCAACGACAAGCTCAACAAGATCAACGATCGCTGGCAGCATCTTTTCGATGTCATCGGATCAAGGTAAGAAATGGCCTAAGAGTGATTCTTACTCCCAGGTTCAGTGGTTACGTCACAGAGCTAGTAAACCGAGGCCGGTCTTCCTCTAAAGTAATCTAGCAATTTAGCAGTTTTACTAATATAAAGATTAATGTTTGGTAGAAATTCTAATTTCAGCCGGGCGTGGTAGTGCACAGTTGTAATCCCAATACTTGGGAGGATCACAGGTTCATGGCCAGCCTCAGCTACTTAGTGAGGCCCTTCTCAACTTAGTGAGACCCTGTTTCAAAATAAAGAAAAAATAGGGTTGGGGTGTAACTTGAGGGTAGAATGCCCCTGGGTTCCATTCCCAATACCAAAAAAGAGAAAGAAATTCCAATTTCAACATTAAAGAAAATGATATTTTAATAAAAAGTCACATGAATTACATTAACTTTATTTTACTTATTCCTTCGTTGTTGTTTCTTGTGGTACTGGGAATAGAACCCAGCGACATTCTACCTCCAAGCCACACCCCCAGCCCTATATTTTTTATTATTATTTTTTATTTTGAAATAGCATCTCACTAAGTTGCTGAGGCTGGCCTCAAAACTACGATCCTCCTGTCTCAGCTTCCCAAGTACTGGGATTACAAGTGTGTGTCACCACACCTGGCTTATTTTACTTGTTCTTAATTTTTTATTTTTCTCCTGTGCTAGAATCAAACACAGAGCCTCATGCATGCTAGGCAAGCACTCTTTATCCCCAGCCCTATTTTTTTTTTGTTGTTGTTGTTTTTGAGATAGGGTCTTGTTATATTGCCCAGGCTGGTTTTTGAACTTCAGTCCTCCTGCCTCAGTTTCCTGAGTAGCTGGGGAATACAGTGTATGATGTCATGCCAAACTATATTCATTTTTGTTTGTTTGTTTGTTTTCAGTACTAGGGATTGAACCCAGGGGTTGTTCTACTATCAAGCTATATCTCCAGCCCTTTAAATTTTATTTTTTTTAATTAATTTACTAGCCGGATGTGGTAGCACATGCTTGTAATCCCAGTAGTTGGGAGGCTGAGACCACAGGCTCGCAGGTTCAAGGACAGCCTCAGCAACTAGTGAGACTCTCATCAACCTAGTGAGACCCTGTTTCAAAATAAAAAAAATAAAATAGGGCTGGGGTGTATCTCAGAGGTAGAATGCCCCTGGGTTCAATCCCCAATATCTTTTTAAAGAAAAATTTTATATATTTATTTTTGCAGTACTGGGGATTGAGCCCAGTGGCATTCTACCTCCAAGCTACACCCCCATCCCTATTTTATTTATTTATTTCCTTATTTATTTAGAAACAGGGTCTCAGTTACTATACACTGGCCTTGAACCTGCAATCCTCCTGTCTCAACATCCCAAGTACTGGGATTATAGGCATGTGCCACCACACCTAGCTATTTTTTCATTTTGAGACAGAGTCTCACCGAGTTACTCAGGCTGGCTTCAAACCTGCCGTTGCCTCCAGAGTAGCTGGGATTATAGGCATGCACCACCACACCTGGCTAGATTAGTTTTAAATGAAAATTGGAAACTTAATTTGAAAAGGGACTCATGAGGAAGTATTATTCAGAAATTATAACTCTGTTTAGCATTTATGTGTCTCCCACATGAAATTATTCTTGCCTCAGTGTAGCCAGTGCCAGGGGGCAGGGCACAGGCCTGGCTTCTGGAAGCTGGACCAGGGGCCTGTGACCCTCCCCACGCAGGGGCCGGTGCACACTAAAGGCAGAGCTCCTCTGTAAGGGTGTGCGCTTGGCATGCCGAGTCCCCGGTGGGCATCTTGTGCGTTACAGAGGACAGCTTTGACTTGTGCTCAGCTTGTTGTCCTCAGGTGTGGACAGAGGCACGGCCGTGACCACAAATCAAAGCTGTATTTGTTCTCCAGTGCGGTTCTATCAGAAACAGAGCTGGTAACTTTATCTCCCTTCACAAAATAATGATGATGCACAAAGTTTTCAAATGTCTTCAATCCAGCTTCAAATTCTCTGTGAAGACAGACCCAGCTGCTTGTTTTTCCTGTGCAACCTGGCCCACAGAGCACAATCCCTAGGCTGGGGACCGCTCGTGCACATGTCCCCACTGCCCCGCTCATGCTTTTTTTTTGTGGTACTGGGGATTGAACCCAGGGTCGTTTTACCTCCGAGCTACACCCCCGGCCCTATTTTTTATATTTTATTTTGAAATCGAGTCTCACGAAGTTGTGGAGGGACTCACTAAGTAGCTGAGGCTGGCCGCAAACCCGATCCTTCGGTCTCCGCCTCCCAAGTACTGGGATTACAAGCGTGCGCCACCACGCTCAGCTCTGGCCATGCTTTGCAGAACGTGTGCTCTGATGTTTTGAGCACACAGGTAATTTGGAATACGCGGGGCATGGTAGCACACGCCTGTAATCCCAGTATTTGGGAGGCTGAGACAGGAGAGTGCAAGTTCAAGGCCAGCCTCAGCAACTTAGCGACACTTAGCAACAGACCCTATTTCAAAATTAAAAAATACAGCCGGGCGTAGTGGCGCACGCAGTACTTTGGGAGGCGGAGACCGGAGGATCTGGGTTCGCGGCCAGCCTCAGCTCTCGCTCTGTCTCTCTCTCTCCCTGTCTCTTTCTCTCTCTCCTTAGTGAGGCCCTCCGCAACCTCGTGAGACCCGGTTTCAAAATAAAGCATAAAAAATAGGGCCGGGGGCGTAGCGCGGAGGTAGAATGCCTCTGCGTTCAATCCCCGGTACCGCAAAAAAAAAAAAAAAAAAAATTTAAAAATACAAAAAGGGCTGGAGGTGTGGTTTGGAAGTAGAATGCCCCGGGTTCAATATCCAGTACCACAAAAATAATAATAATAATAATTTGGAATGTATGTGAGAACCTGGAAGATGTGTGAGCAATTGGGGAGTGATGAAAATAAGATACTGTTAATAATGTAGCATATCCTTTACTTCACCGTTTGCTGGAAACTGTACGTGAACCTGATTCAATCAGCAGAGGCACTGGCCTAAGTGGTATGAGAGTCACAGGCAGGAAGTAAGATGAGTCAATTACATTAATGGGAGTGGATATCTGAGCAGCTGGAAAGCCATGTGGTTCGAGAGCTCAGGTCACATCTTCCTGGGAGTGGGGGTGGGGATTAGGAAGAGCCTTACAGAAGGCTGCCATCCCCGTGGTCCTGAGTGAAGGTTGGGACCTCACTGTTACTGGAGGCAGCAGGGGAAACACATGTGTTGTGAATAAACAGGTATGGGGCGGGTTAGTATAGAAGCTGCTCTGGAGACGGCAGGACACCCCATTGGCTCGAGTGTAGGAAATGAAGCTAGGAAGATAGGGTGGGGCTTAAGTCTTAAAAGAATTTAAGTCTGAGCACGGTAGGGCACACCTGTGATCCTAGCTGCTCAGGAGGCTGAGGCAGGAGGATCACAAGCTCGAAGCCAACCTGGGCTACTTAGTGACATCCTGGGTTTAATCCCCAGTAACGAACACACACACACACACACACACACACACACACACACACACACACAATAAAAAATAAGGCTGGGGGTGTAGCCCGGAGGTAGAATGCCCCTGGGTTCAATCCCCAGTACTGCCAAAAAATAAAAAAGAAAGTGCCGGGGCAGACCTGGTCTGTTTGTACACACATGCAGTCAGTTCAGTGGGGCTGTATGATCACCGTTGTTGAAAGAGAAGGGGGTGTAAAGTATTCAGCTTCTATAAAATACCTAAAACAAAGAGCCTGAAGGCTGTATCTCCTTAAATTATCTTTTACATGTGTTTATATGTGGTACTGGGGATTGAATCCAGGGACATTATACCTCTGAGCTGCACCCCAGCCCTTTTTATTTTTTATTTGGAAACAGGTCTCACTGAATTACTGCACACTGCTGGCCTCAAACCTGAGATCCTCCTGTTTCAGCCTCCTAAGTACTGGGATCACAAGCATGTACCACCATGACTCAGCTCCTAAAATAATCTTATCAAGTAGACGGGCAGCCTGAGTCACCATCACATAAGATTGCATAGGCCGTGGTGTGGCACCAAGGTTCATATAACTGGCTCGCTGTGGCGGTGGCTGTGGGAGCATGCGCAGTTCTCCTGGGCCCTTGAGCAGCTTATATTTGGATCCTCTAAATTCTTAGAAAACATGCTAGCAGTGTCATTACCAGAGGCCATTGAAACCACTAAACATTTTTTTTTACTATGGTGTAATCATCTAGCTCAGAGGTTCCCAAACTTACTTGGCTTGCCACCCCCTTTTTAGAAAAAACAATTACTCAGTCCCCCCCAGAAGTCTACCTTCTTTAAACGAATAAACAGAAAGATTGGCTGATAAATTTGCGTTCTTCTGTGAGTCTATATTTGTTTCTAGCACCCTGGGGGAGGGGTGGTATCACCCACTTTGGGAATCTTTGATCTAGACTCCAATCTGACTAGATGGTGAGAAATATTAGTTCTATACTACTCTGCTCATTTGACAGATTCAATGTGGAGTTAAGCTTGTTTTTTTTTTTGTAGCTCTTAGCTCCTCCTCTTCCTCATGGTTTCGTAGATAATATCTGTGAAAAATGACTCAGCAAAACCTGAATTCAGGAGAGACTACCACATTACGGAAGTTGTTTTTCAAAACTACCGATCAGTGCAATCTTCCGTCTTAGAGGAAGCTAGGTTACCTTAGAACAGGGTGGGTACAAAATGTCAGGGGAAGTACAGAAAGATGCAAAGTTAATGTGTGTGGGCTAAAGCTCCCAAAATCTTCTTGGATTTCATCCACTCTGGGACTGAAGCCAGAAGAGGATTGGATTAGGCCTCCCGCATAATCTCACTATGTCTATTTTATAAATAAACTAAGCCAGGTATGATGGCTCACACCTAGAATCCCAGTACTTGGGAAGCTGAGACAGGAGGATAGAAAGTTTGAGGCCAGACTCAGCAACTTAGCGAGGTCCCTCAGCAATTTAACAAGACACTTTCTTTCTTTCTTTCTTTCTTTCTTTCTTTCTTTCTTTTCTTTCTTTTCTTTCTTTTCTTTCCTTTCTTTCCTTTCTTTCCTTTCTTTCCTTTCTTTCTTTCTTTCTTTCTTTCTTTCTTTCTTTCTTTTTTCTTGGTGCTGGGGATTGAACCCAGGGCCATTCTACCTCCAAGCTACATCCCTAACCCTATTTTATTTTGAAACATGGTCTTACTAAGTTGCTGAGGCTGATGGTGAACCTGCGCTCCTTCTGTCTCAGCCTCCCAAGTACTGGGATTACAGCATGCACCACCATGCCTGGCTGACCCTATTTCAAAATAAAAATTAAATAGGACTAGGTGTGTAGCTCAGAGGTGGAACGCCCCTGGGTTCAGCCTCCAGTACCAAAAAAAAAATAAAATAAGTAAATAAATAAACTAGCACACCTATAATCCCAGCTACTTAGGAGGGTCACATGTTCAAGTTCAGCCTGGGCAAAAGAGTGAGACCCTGTCTCAAAATAAAAAATAAAAGGGCTGAGGATGTAGCTCAATGGTAGAGCGCCCTTGGGTTCAATTCCCCTGTGCCGCAAAAAAAAAGAAGTACTTTTTGGTCATCTCAAAAATCCATCTACTTTTGTTTCCCAGAACCTCCCCTTTCCACTTCACTCTTGAAAAATTTTTCCGTGTCCTAATGAAGCAGGAGCTCTGTGGCCACAGGTCATACTGTGTCTTCAGCGAGTCACTCTGGCTGGCTGGTCGTGTAGGTAGCTGGTTGTACATCTTGGTGGAGTCTCTTCAGAGACCTAGATGAAGATGGGGGTTCTTTTTAAAGACTTTCTAGCAGCATGTGTGAATGGCCTAATGCAAACTTAGTTATCTCTCTGTGTCAGGATTATTAGTGATTTTAATTTTATTTTTGCTTATCTGCATTGGGGATTGAACCTAGGGGCACTTTACCACTGAGCTATACTCCTGACCCTTTTCATTTTTTTTATTTTAAGACAGGGTCTCATTAACTTGTCAAGGGTTTTGTTTTTGTTTCTTTGTGGTACTGGGAATCGAACCCAGGGGCATTCTGCATTCAGCCCTTTTTATCTTTTTTATTTTGAAACAAGGTCATGCTAAGTTGCTGAGAGTCTCACTAAGTTGCTGAGGCTGGTCTCAAACCTGCATAATCCCAAGTACTAGGATTACAGGCGTGCACCACCTCATCCGGCTTTATCATTTTTTTTTTTTTGCGGTACCAGGGATGGAACCCAGGGGCGTTCTACCTCCCAGCTACACCCCCAGCCCTATATTTTATCCTTTATTTTGAAACTGGGTCTCACTAAGTTGCGGAGGGCCTCGCTAAGTAGCTGAGGCTGGCCGAGAACCCGGATCCTCCGGTCTCAGCCTCCCAAGTACTGGGATTACAAGCTTGTGCCACCACGCCTGGCCTATCATCTGTATTTTCTAAGGAGAATGATGCTGCCTTTCTCCTGAATTTCTCTTCAGTGGTAGCATCATCTTGGCATCTTTAAACCAATGTTCTGAAGGTGGTACTTCACTCTTGGTACCATGTGACCAAAAGACTGATCCCTTCCTGTTTATACTGGATTACTCTCACTTTTGAAGGGTCAATTCAATGGAAAGAAATGAAAAGAAACTAAGTGTAATTTTCACATTTTACCTACCAAGGTGAAGATTCTGCCTGCTTTGTAATTAAATTGTTGTTAAAATTCAGCAGTTGTTACCTTGGCAACGATGTAGTAAGATTGTTTCTCCATCCCTTGCAGAATGGGCAGGGAAGATGTGTGCCTTTTTAAACTGATAGAGCTTTTCATTGCTCTCCTTTTATCTGTATTTTCTCAAGGTTATTTCAGAAGACCAAACAATGCTGCTAGTCACAAAGATGACTTGCTCTGGTCTTAGCAGGTTGCTTAGCAGGACTGGAAGGGTTTGGAGATTATTTTAGCATAGAGAAAGCCAGATATGAAGTGGGCCTCCCCCTTCTATCTTCCTTCCCACCACCTAATCATTCCACCTCTGGAACAGGTGGCTGCTGCTCCCACACCCTGCAGAAATGCCTTCCTGGGGGTCAAGGAGCCGCCCCCACCCAGGGGAAAGCAGCTGTCAGTGGAATGATGAGCAAATCTCCTCATGTGCAGGGCACTGAGCCTCAGAGGTTCACGTTTAGCAGGTTCAGGATCAGCCAGGCACGGGAGCATGAGTTAATCAGATGCTGCATTTGAGGGAAACCTGGCCACATCTGTACTCCTAATTCCACTAGTCTAGAAAGTGCTTGTTTCATGGTGGGGATGTAATAGTGACTAAATGTTGGGCTTTAGGAACCCAGGAAAAAGAATTGATAATAAGGCTAGAAGTGAGCCTACTGCAGACCCAGCATTCAGTAAACAGATCACGCAGGGAACTGAGGCTGGAGATAAGGAGGAATTACCAGATCCACATGTTATGGTGAGCCCAGGGAGGAGCTGGTGAGGGAAATTATAAAATTACTTCCCCTGCAAAGTCTTGAGCTCCAGTTGTACTGCAAGATGGAATTTTTCTGCAAAAAGACGATGGAATGGTTGAAATGAACTCTCTGGTCTTCCTAAACCAGGATACACAGGACTAAAAAGGCAGGTCAGAGAACCCCCAGGGGGAAATTTCTCCTTTAAGAGGACAAGAGGAAGTCATCCCTGTTAGACTGGGGGCTTCAGCTTTCACTGTTTCTTTTAAACTTGAAACAGAGAAATTAATTTGAGAACAAAAATGCTTTTTTTCCATGTCCCCAATCTCAGTGTTTCTTCCCTGGGTTTTAAAGCACTTCATAAATAGCCCACAGCCAAGATAACACTGTGACTTTTTTCCCCCAGCGTTGCAATCCTGTAGCGTCAGAACAAAGGCTGTGTGTGTGAGGAAGGAGCTGGAGATGTCTGTTTATTGGGAGAAAACAGAGATTAAAAATTGCAGTTAGCAGAGGTGTCTTCCTTTCCTACCGGCAGCGCCGTGCTGGCGACCACGAGGAGCCTTGGGGAGGGCTGTCTGTCCGCCTGAGCAAGGTGCTGAACCAGTGAATGAAGAGGGCACGCTGGGCAGGGGGAGGGGCCGCCTCGGCCCTGGGAGGTGGAGGTGCAGCCGGAAACTTGGAGCTGTCTCTTAAACCTAAGGAATGATTTTTTCTCATAAACAGTAAGTGCCATTTCAGTCATCTGCTCTGCCGATGGCCGAGGCGCGGCCGCTGTCTCTCTGCTCTCTGGCTCTCTCGTTTTGATTACAATAGCAATCACCGATGAGATGGTGGCTTTGCAGTCTGTGTGCCCAGCCATCGGGGGATGGGCTCTCTCCCAGCGTCAGCATGCGTGTGGTGACTGCAGTCTGCCTCTGACAAGCAAGGCAGAGAGAGCGATTATGCAGTGTGGAAAATGGAAGTCCTCTGGCGACAGAAATGCTTCAAAGAGGCGATTAGCTCCAAAGTGGATTGTAATGTCCATGCCTCGAATCAGGGCTTTAAAATCTTGGCATAATTGATTATTTTACTAAAAAGGTGTTTAGCCCTTTCAAAAGATACGATGGTACAGGAATCGTACAGTGTTTTCAGCAACTGACAGCTGCCCACAGGGTGGAGTATTTGTTTATTTCAGTACAAATTCAGATACTTTTGACCATCTCTGCTTTCCTTAGTGATTTTTGTTCTGCTGTCGTCATTGGCATAGGAATTTGTGTTAACTTCCGCTGATCTAGGTCTGTCGTAATTTAACTGTGGGCTCCTTAGCACATGGAGAATGGGACTGAAAGGTAAATTATTCCATGTGCATGAATATGAATTGCTCCAGATGCATATGCATTTGATTACATTTAAAGCCTCCATCATACATGGTAAGACTTGGGCTTGGTGTATAGACTGATGTTAACCCACCTTGATTTAACTGTTTTTTCTGGAAGGAGAGCAGTGTTAATCAGTTTTACATTCTGATCCATCGCTAGTTAAGAAGAAAGAAAAACTTTATTCACCTTGGCTTTTCTGCCTTTCTACCCATAATCTCTGCAGAAAAACTCTTCTGTTTTATAGCTATTCTTAAGCATAATTCTTTTTTTTTCTTTTTTTTTTGCGGTACCGGGGATGGAACCCAGGGGCGTCCTACCTCCGAGCTACACCCCCAGCCCTATTTTTTATACTTTATTTTGAAACCAGGTCTCACGAAGTTGCGGAGGACCTCACTAAGTAGCTGAGGCTGGCCGCGAACCCGGATCCTCCAGTCTCCGCCTCCCAAGTACTAGGATTACAAGCGTGCGCCACCACGCCCGGCCCAGCATAATTCTTACTTTGTTGAGTTTCATAGAAAAATGTCTATGCAGGTGGACAACTTCCCCTTCACACCTAAAATCTTTTTATTGTTCTAATCATCAGACCCTGGAGTTCAACTCAGGAAATCAGGCTTCATTTTTCTGGATAAGTATTATTTGTTGAAATATATATGTGAGAAATGTTAGCCAAGAGCACCTCGGTCAAAGTGTGGGCAAGTGCAGAGATGGGAGCCACGTAAACAGTCTGCTTAGGTGGTTGATGTAATGCGATATTGTGCCAACAGGCTGCTTTCTGAATAGGTTTCCTTGTTTCCTGGTATTAACTTGAGATTTTTGATGTTTCTAAGCGCAATATTAATGAGGCCTGACATGGAGGCCAGTTGCTAGAGTTGGTAAATGGCACAGATTTCATGACCTGGGAAGGATGGCCACTGGGTTGCAGTGTCTACAGAGGACAAAAGGATATAAACCCAGTGATACATGTGATGGTTCCTGGAGTGAGCTGTAATGTGTGTGGATGTGTAGATTCCTGTGTATTTGGAGTGTTACACCTCCAACACAGGTTAAGACACAGAACGTGTTGAATCCTGACTGGGTGAATGCTTTGTAGCTTCTTGGCGACCTTGTTTCTTTCCCTCTGCCTCCCTTCCTCATTAATTTGTACCAAGTGTACATCTGATCTGTGTGCCTGTTCATCAGTACTTCACTTAGAAATTGGGGGCTGAGCAGCACATGTGGCTCACAGTAGGACAGCATGTTTTATGGAAAAGGTCTCTGATGGGCTCTGGCCTTTACCTCATTTCTTTACAATAACATGGCCTCCCCTTTAATGAAAAAGACAGACTAGAAGGTATGCGTGAACCTTCATGTAATAGATATTTATTGTTGGGCGTGGTGGCACACATCTGTAATCTCAGCCTCCCAAGTACTGGGACTACAAGCGTGCACCACCATGCCTGGCAAAGTTTATGAATTATAAAGCATGTCCAATGTAGAGATTTTAAAAGAATGAGTTAACAACACAAAGTCTAATACAGGCTGAGTATCCCTTGTCCAAAGTGCTTGGGAATAATTCGGGCGTGATAGCGCACGCTTGTAATCCTAGTACTTGGGAGGCGGAGACCGGAGGATCTGGGTTCACGGCCAGCCTCAGCTACTTAGTGAGGCCCTCCACAACTTAGTGAGACCCTATTTCAAAATAAAGAATAAAAAGTAGGGCTGGAGGTGTAGCCTGGAGGTAGAATGCCCCTGGGTTCAATCCTCGGTACCGCAAAAAAAAAAAAAATGCTTGGGAATAAAAGTACTTTGGATTTGGGGTTTGGGGGGATTTTGGAGTATTTGCATATACATAGCGAAATATCTTGGGCATGGGACCCAGGTCGAAACACGAAATTCATTTATGTTCCTATTACACAGGCTGAAGATAATTTTAAGTATTTTTAGTGTGACTGCATTTTGACAAAAACCATCACATGAGGTCAGATGTGGAATTTCCCACTTGTGACATTATGATGATGCTCAAAATGTTTCAGATTTTGAAGCATTTCAGATTTCAAATTTGGGGATTAGGTGGTGTTCAACCTGTATTTTATGACCATACCCCATGTTTTGTCTTGAGCACTCCTTCAGTCCTGGGGAAGCCAAGCAAATTAGTCTTCCCCCTTCTCCAGAAGTTACTACTTCCTGCACACCTGACCCCTGGGGCTGACATAAGTCAAGGTCACTGCATCCCTGTATTTTTACACCCAGGTTTTTTTACTTGTTAGTCCCCTTCATATAAAAATTGGCATGTCAGCCCTCTTCCTTTTAAATTAAGAAAGGGGCTGGGATTTTTGTGGTGGAACGGGGTTAGGTGGTAGATGAGGGCATGGGAGCTGCCGTTCTGGGAGGGGAGGGCAGGAGAACTGTGGGGTGGTGGCTGTGCCTGAGCCCTGGTCCCCACCCCTGGGAAGCCCTCACAGCCCACCTCTTCTCCAGCCAGAGCCTTCCAGAAGATAGCCCTTCACAACTGTGGAAGACTGCTGGTCCCTGGACAGGGAGGGCATGGCTCTAAACCAAGGGGGAAAGAAGGAGGGGTCTCGGTTATCACTGTATCCAGGCCTGGCCTGGGATTCCATTACTTCCTTTTCAATGAATCATCTTGTGGCTTTGAAGGTAACTTGTTTGCAATAAGAATGCAATTTGGAGAACATGCCTCCTTGAAACCAATTGTGCCCACAGTCCCTGGGCATTTATCCATGTCAAGCACTGTCCCAGGGTCCATCGTGCAATATGTCTCCCTCAGTCCTCTCTGCTACCCAGCCAAAGAGGGGTTGCTGTCAACACCATTTTATATATGAGAGGAAACCAAGCCAGGACGCAAACCCAGGCCTTGACCACAGGGTCTCTGCCCTTCAGTACCAGGTTGCACAGCCTGCTTCCAAGCCCGCACACTCATGGTACAGTTAAGAATAAAACACCTGTGAAGAGCCTGATGGGGTCTAGTACCGTATGAATAAGCGGCATGGTAGCACCATGTAATCTCTGTCAGCATAAGAAGAGCATGTAGTATGCACCAGTGGCTCTATATGCATCCTCTTGTTTTGGTCTCACAACCACCTGCAAGGTGTTTAATTTTATAGATAATGAAGTGGGGAGGCAGGAAACTCAGGGCACTAGGTGGGGGGCACACACCTGTAATCTCAGCTACTCAGGAGGCTGAAGCAGGAGGATCCCAAGTTCCAGGCCAGCGTGGACAACATAATGAGACCCTATCTCAAAATAATAAAAAGGGCTGAGGATGTAGCTCAGTGGTGGAGTGCCCCTGAGTTCCATCCCTAGTGCTGAAAAAAAGAAAGGGAGGGAGGGAGGGAGGAAAGAAGGCAGGGGCTTTGCAGAGGTGTGCAGTCATAGGTGATAGAATGAACTATGGGCCCTGGGTTGCTCATTTTCAAAGCTCTGGCCTTAATCTCGTCTGGATGCTATTGTCACCCTGAAGTGTGAGGGACCTCAGGAGCCTACTAGAGATAAAGGGAGAAAAGGATTTTCCCTAAATCATAAAAGAACTGGTAATATAGAGGTGGAACTAGAAGGCATTCCCCAGGGTTGGCTTGGTCCGTTATAAGATACAAAAAGCAACACACAAACACACACACACACACACCTCTCTGTGGTCTCCCTAAATCATAGCCTATACAGGAAGTGCTTATCCACATTTATTCATTCAACAAATGTTTGTGGGCCCTTCCTGCCCACTTGGTGATGCGGGAGGTGCTGCCTGGCTGCTGCGGTCTGTCTCAGAGCCAGGTGGGAGGGCCTGGATGTTGCAGGAGCATGGGGGGAGGGAATGTGGCTAGAAGCTCTAGAAGGAAAGAGGAGCCGTTTGCAGAGTGAAGTGCTGGAGGCAGAAAGGCCACTGAATGCTCGAGGTGCTGGAAAGATCATGGAACTAAACTGGTTTGTCAGGGTGGGGAAGGACTGTTGAAGGGTTTTGACCATGGATCAGCCTTGCCATCTGGAACGTGTTCTTCGGCCAGGGAACCAAAGGTGGGTAGGAGGGCAAGGAGGCGGATAGCAAGTTGCTCAGTTAAGTCAGAGATGATGGGGGTGTGGAGGGCAGTGTTTCCTAGGAGAACACTTGGGGTCAGCACCCCAGTTTCTCCTTCCAGTGCTCTGAGATGCAGTTCTGATAGCATCTTCCAGAGTGAGTATTGCTAGGTGGGGTCTTTCAGCTGTGGCCATTATTTTAAGTCTCTGGGATTAAGTGGCAATCCTCCGGATCGCCCTCCCTCACTCTGCCTTAGGACTGTCATGAAGGCAGTTTGTGGAAACATTGCATTTCAGCATCTGTAAATGAATGTCCCCTTGATGGCTTGCTGACATGCCAGCGAGCTCACCACATTATACCAATGCCACGTGCGTGCTCGCAGATCTGCTCCAGGCTGCGTTAGGCTGGATGGGAACCGAGATGAATTGGCGAGGTAGATGGCAGAACTGCACCCCAGCACCCCAACTGATGGAGATTCTCCATAATCCATCTGCACAGGCTGGCTGGATGGGACTGTCAACCCTCAGATGACAGTGGCAGGCTTTGGGGTGTGTTCTGTCTTTGCTCAGAGCAAGGTCCCATGAGAGGTATCGTGGGCTAAATACCAAGTCATCAGATGTATGACCTCTTTAATCTCTCATGCAAGACCATTGACTGCTGCAGGCTCAGGCATACTCAAGATAGAAACTGGACCGAAGAAGCCAGAAATGGCTGTTTTAAAAGATTGGCATCTCTTCTCGTCTCTGGAGCCCCAGAATGATGGACAGGGTCTCAGCGGACTCTGCTCTGGGAATGATAGGACGACTTCTGTGTTTGCATGAGTAGGCCAAGTCCATTTTAAAGGCAGCTGAGGCAACTCTCTGGCATAGCATCACCTGCTCTGTGAAACTCGGATCTGGTGGCATGAGGGTTGTTCCCTTTGTAAAATCTAAGCAAAAGAGGTTCCTTTTTACCCAACACCCTCATTGGCCCACACTTCTCACCGCTAAGGGTTGACTTTTTGTTTTCCATCTTTTTTTTTTTTGTCTGCAAAAACGTTTAGGGTGAAGAAGCTGAAGGAGACGTTTGCTTTCATTCAGCAGTTAGACAAAAACATGAGCAACCTTCGCACCTGGCTGGCTCGCATCGAGTCGGAGCTCTCGAAGCCTGTGGTTTACGACGTCTGTGATGATCAGGAGATCCAGAAGAGGCTCGCAGAGCAGCAGGTGGGCGATGGAAGTGAGCTGTGTACAGAGGTGCCCGTCACGGTTGTCGGATGACGCAGGCCGGCCCGTATCCACCGCGTGTTTCAGCATGGTCACATTTCGTAATATTGGTTTTTTCCAGAGAAAACTGATCACCTGCCTGGTTTTTTTGGATTGAACCCAGGGGTGTTCTACCTCTGAGCTACACCCTCAGCCCTTTGTGTTTTTGATGTGGAAACGGGGTCTCACTAAGTTGCTAAGGGCTTCACTAAGTTTCTGAGGCTGGCCTTGAACCTGTGATCCTCCTGTCTCAGTCTCCCAAGTACTGGGATTACAGGCGTGTGCCACCAGCTATACCCAGCTTGTCTATGTTCTTGAATATGTGAGACGTCTGTCTCTTGAATGTTGAATGTCCCCCTGCCTACATTTCCATAGCTCTTCGTGAAATAATTTGAATAATGTTTAAGGTGTAGGCGTTAATCTTGGTGGCCAATAGGATTTTTAGTTTTGTCTTTTTTTTTTAACTTTGATCTCTGTTGTGTTTTGTTAACATCATTTTGAAAGGCAATGAATCCAAAAAGAAATAACTTTTTTTAACCTAAGAAAGTGTTCATGGGATCAAACTCTTTGTGTCTGATAGAGCTTCAGAAACAAATTATAAGCCTATAATCCAAGCTAATTTGGAGGCTGAGGGAGGAGGATCACAAGTTCAAGGCCAACCTGGGCAACATAGAGGGACCCCCATCTCAAAGTAAATAAGTAAATTTTAAACAAGAAAAGGTGTAGTAAGGAACATTCTTGGGCCGATAAGCTTAGGAAGGCCATCAAGCACAGCAGCACTTCCAGTGCTGAGCATTTTGTTCTCAGTTATGCAGGCTGTCAGCCAGCCTTGGAAATCCACATTTTGAGAAACACTGGGTGCGGCTAGGATTTGCTATTGCACTGACCTAGCGGGTGCTCTCTGACAGCACTGGTTTATCAAACCCACTTTCTTGTGAGTAGACTCACTCTATGTCAGTCTCATATGTAGTGCCCGAGTTAGTCTTTTTTTTTTTTTTTTTTTTTTTTT